>JAPDSC010006226.1:110743-165062 GCA_026290005.1 Latrodectus geometricus
TATTTTACTGTGAAATAAATTCAATTCATAAAGAATGAAACTTAAAATTTCTGCAAAAAAATAAGACATTATTAATAATTTATTAATTTACGTAATTACTTTATGCAATACCCAGGTTCATGTTGAATTAATGGTATATATATATATATATATATATATATATATATATATATATATATATATATATATTATAAAAATACTTAAATTTAGTTAATTCTTACAAATTCAGTTAAAATTAACAGTATGATGGACTATTCTGAATGAAGGGGATATGGAAACTGCATGAGAGACAGAGAAAGATGAATATGAACTGATGAAATTTATTGTTGATTTCGACTAATTTTCATAGAGGATATTTTTAAACTGACTCAGTAAAAGTTAAGATACATTTTAACACGAGATTTACGTCATATTCATTTGAAGCATATTTGTGTTATCATAAATAATTTATTCTAGAATTATCCTTCAGGAAGATTTCTAATTTTAAATGATTACTATAAATAACTTCAGACACTTTTGTGTCATAGAACTAACAAATATAAACGTCATTTTGAAGATATTTTTTCTAATGAAACTGTTAACACTTAATGTTCTTCGATAAAAATATTGCAAGAATTTTAGACTTTAAATTGTAGGCATCATGATCGAAAGATTAAATGAATATAATCCAAAGTTCACTGAGAAAAATTTATCTTTATGTCTAGTCATTTTACTACTATTTCTGGGTATTTCATTTTTTTTTATTTTTTGACTCGTATCATCGAGCTGTTATCATCTGTGCAATTTGGGAAAAGTCTCTTATCAATCCACCATCTGCAGCGTCATTACGTAAAAAACAACCTATCAACGAGTCGAAGGTTGGGCACTGATGATATATAACGGCTGGTATAATCCAGAGGGCGTCCACTGCAAATCCACTACGAAATGTTCTACAAAAGTCCGCCTCTGATCATTCTTATGCCAGTTCTCTACTTGCAAACATAGTATAGTCTTTTCTTCTTCATCCAATTCCGTTTTTCTTTGGCCATCAACTTAGCTTACATCTTTGTTCTGCTGTGGACATCCATTAAAAAGTGAAGCTTTGCAGTTGGTCATTTTTTAAGACTCCTGATCCTTTTGACTCTCCGAAACAGCTGTTTGAAGTTGATTTGCGGAATTTTTCAGTTGCTGGTTTGGAGCCCCACAGTTTTCTCGTCTTAAAGCCCCTCGAGTGGCGGACTTATGCGAAGAGCGGAGAGCATTAGCCTGGACCTGGCGTTCAGAATTCGATTCTTTTTCAGCAATCTCAGCACTCTCAAGGGAAGTCGTCAAGGAAATAGTGGAAACATACTAGAACTTAAAGTCCTAACGCAACTACACCACGTTCCCTGAAGAAGGTAAGTTCAACTCATTGATACTTTAATTTGTATAAGTTAAACTTATCTGTAAATCCAGCTTGTTTGTTCTCTTAATTTCTAATTGCAATTATTTTATTAGTAAAAGCCAACGTAGCAATAAATTTAAAAAAGTTTCATGATTATTAATGAAATTTTCTTACTTCTAATTGTAAAATCCAACAAAATGAGGGATAAAAGCAAGTGAAAGCGTGATATGTCAAAATACAAGATGAAAGTTGCATTTATAATATATGTCTCAAATATTGCATTTGATTGCTGTGAGTAGTTTTAATATTCTTTAATACTTCACATCGAATAGTGGGTAAAAAATTATAATATAAATGAGAAGGTAAAAAATAAATAAAAGTGATAAATCCAAATATAAAAGGATTCATGTGTAAGAATCCATCGACCAGGAAAATTGGAAATAACTTTAAAGTGGTATTATATTGTTTACTTGTTCATTCAACCACTTCATACAGTAACATAATGGTAATTTAAATTATTTAAAAGACAACAAAAGAAGCTGCTTAAATGAAAAATAAAAAATAAGATTATATTGTTGACCAAAATAATCGCATTCTTTCAGTAGTACGTAGGTTCTAAATGTTTATCATTTTGAGTTGTAAAAGCAAAGTAATATTTAATTAGAAAAAAACGCTTGTTTAAAGAAACCCAAACTATGTATTAAAATAACTACCAAATTTAGAATATAGTTTTCTATTATTGGCGAAAAATCGTGTATTTTGGCATCATTTTATTTTTCTGATCAATGGTATTTTGCACTTGTACCGTAAAAATATACATAAAAATGAGATAAAAAATGTAACTACACAGCCAGAAATCTATCGTATATGGAGTATACTTATATACACAATGCTTGAAAGAGATTTGTGCAAGACATAGCATAAATGTATAAATAAGTGATTAAAAGACAAAAATTTATATAAGCACTTTAAAAAAAGTAAATTTAAAAGACTGTCGTTAAGGCTTTGAATGTATAATTGAGTTTAATCTTGAGAAAAAAGACAGTATTTGTATACTATGAAACAAATATTAATATTTTAGTTGCGCCTATTATATTTTTTTCGTTCCTTCCATATATTCCATTTATTCTCAACTAACATGCCATTTATGAATGTATAATTTAATTTTATAATTTTATAATGCATTTAGAATATTGGGGCTTTAGGGTTATAACAAATGGATGTATTATGAGAAGTACAAATTAATATTTGGGCTTCTGTCATAACTTATAAATTACCGAACTTTAGAATCTTGAGCTATTGTAGTTCTGTTTATTCACATGTGTTCAATAAAAGAGAAAATAGGTAAATCTTATATAAGAATATGAAGAGTCAAACCTTGAGTGTGTCAATTATACTTTTTTCATACCTAGAATTATATTGCATCAATTCTCAATTAATGCATCTTACAAAATTGGTTTATTTAATGATATTAATGTATATAGTGTATTTAACATTTCTATGGGGGTCTATAAAAAAGGTATTGTAAAAATTAAAAGTAACTGTAAGAGTTTCATTAATGAACATTAAAAGAGAAAGAAACAATTCTGCTTATGAAGATTATAGTTATCACTATTAATAATAAGATATCAAGCATTGAATATGTTTTTTAAATCTTATTATTTCAAGTAAAATCGAGAAATGTATAAATAATACGGCATTAAATCAAAAATTCATATTTGAAAGTGACAAGTTAAGTTCAAAATAACATTTTTTATCACATAAATAAAAACATGCTAGTGTTTATATCTTGGTGAAGCAAACACAGAGTAATCTGTTTTTCTCCTAGAAATTAAACTTTAAAATGCTATTATCGCAAAAAAAAAAAAAAAAGAAAAAAAATATATTGAAACTTGAGATATTTGTGTCCCATATTCCTTCGAAATTGCCTCAGTCGTCAGCTTCTTGAGATTATCATCCGTTTTCGGGACTCGAAATGAGAGCAACCATATTGAATCCTTAATGTCCCGTGGACTTTAAACCTTAAGTGGGATCGGACTTTAAATCCTAGAAATACATGCAAACACTCGGTGACTTTCAGCAGTTGATTATGTAACAAAAGATTAAAATAATCTAGCATTATTTACTGATCAGCCATTAATTTTTCTTTTCTATTTTTGACTAATGCTATGCTCCAAAGACATGTTGCCAACCAAATTGCACGTTTTAAAGTGTCCAATTTTTTGTGACATTCCCTTACCGTTAAACCGAAAGAGGATGAATATGAAATAAAATAAAAGATAAGAAAGAGGATGAATATAAAATAAGAATAAAGAAGATTAATATAGGACATCATTTAGATGACTTCAAATTCGAGCGAAAAAATATTTCTTTGCAAAAGAAGTTTTTCCTTTCAATTTTTTTTTCATATACCTCATTAAAATATATTTTAAAGCTTTAATTAAGGAGATAAAAACCTTATTATTTCATTATTTCCTAATATTGTATGTATGTGTGTATATATATATACACTATATGAGATTAAACATGATCTACATTCACTATGATATTCTAAATTTAACTCATATAACTAAATTTAAATTAAGAATTTGTAAAATGTAACAGATTTTTAAAACAAATTTGATTCACAAGAATAAAATATTTCACGCATTTATCACAGATAAAGTTAACTCGCAAACTGACACATATTAGTTATCTATTTTTATTCCTTAAGCATAACATGAGTATAAAATAAGCATAACATAAACAAAATTATTCCTAAAAATATAATAAATAAGTGATTCATAAAGGAAACATTATTATCTATTTTAAGAAAGAAATTAAACAAAGATTTAAAAATAAGGAAGGAAAGTATAGATGTGAAAATAAAATTCAATTTTTATATTTTTCATTGCAAATTTGTTTGAATTATTCTTGGATTATATATTGGAACAATGTATAAAATAGTCATGTATTTTATTTCATAATCTCATTTACGAAATTTTTGATATTTCAATTACGTTAACTTTATAAATTTGACTTAAATAGTTCTATAAAATTTATATTCAATTTTAGAAAATATTTTAAAATCAGTTTATTAAAAACAATATTAATATAATTTGATATCACAATACACGTATTATAGTTTATTAATTATTTTTTAAGCATTTATTCTTAAATGAAATAGAATTAATTGACTACAGTTAAATTCATGTGTATTCGAATCATATACTCTTTTAAAGATAAAGTGAATTCTGATGTTTGTAAATTTTAATTTCACTCCATGAATCTGCATGTGCTGGCTTTACAGCTTTAATTATAATAAATAAAACCTAAAAGTAATAGGCTTTCATAAATGCAATATATAACAATAGATTATTGCATTATGATTTTAATTAATAAGGGAAGAAAAATTAGTAAAACATTTATGAGAAAAAGATTATGTTAATATGACGAAAAAATGACTAATATTCTCTAAATTGATAAATATTAGGGGATGAAACTAAAGTTAAGAACAATAAGAAAAAGGCACAAAAATTTATCTGAATGTTGCATTAACTGTTAGGAAAAGAATTTTCTACTAAAAGAAGGAAAGGAATATTACAACAAATAGAAATGTAATTTTTTTCTGCGAATTTCAAAAAATTTAATTTATAACTTTTATATTTTTTCATACATTTAAATCAAATTTTTTTAGATCTAAGCAGCCTGCTTGCATACTAATTTTTCGTCATATAATTCTTACGACAATGACTTCGTTTCAATAACATGATTTGCGTCTGCTAAATACGTCATTCTTCCGAAATGATCGTATATGCTTGAAAAAAAGGTAGTTCTGAACCTGATGACCTTCATATCACCTTTGTTTTCAGGCTTTTCAAAGGAAATGCTTCAATAATAATAATTTTTTGTTACGTTATTTGGCGCCGAGAAAAAAACTAATACCATTACAATAAAAATGTAAATTTTTTCATAAAATAAATGTTTTAAGTAACATCAATATTATTATTTTTTCTAAAATCATTGAAAGTGAAAATAAATAAATTAAAAAGCATAAAAGTAAAAATGAAATCGAAATTGAAAAAGCGTTTTAGTAAGAGAAATAATTTATTTACTGAAGTGAAGTAATAAAAATTTTAATGGAATAGATAGTATTTTATTATAATATTTTATGTAGGATTCAATGATCTTTCTTTTCCAGTCAGATTTCTCAGTTTTTTTGTGAATCATTTCTGAGTATTTTTATAAGGCTACTAAGACTTTGAGTATTGCAACATTTTTAGGCAATACGTTTTAAATAGATATTCTACTGATAAAAAAATTAAATATTTATTTACCAATCTTAGCAAATTTAATAAAAATATTAAAATTAAAAAAAAAAAAACAGTTCATTAAATATTAGGGAACACGAAACCCGATTATTTTAACATAAGCAATCCTTTATTACATACCCCTAAAATTTTATTTATTTTGAATAATTGAGCCTTAATGGCGGCTAACAATTTAATTTATCGGATGGGTCAGTGAATAGTTATCCAGCAAATATTTAAACACCATCTTTTCCATACCGAATAATTAATTACTAATAGACTTAAGGTTATAAATAAGATAAGTTGGAATATATTTTCCAAATTGAGGCATTTAAACTTCAAACTTATTTAAAAACTATGCACTTTAAGAAAAAAAAAAAAAAGCAATAGGAAGATTTATTAATAGAAAAAGATCAAAACAAGTTTTACTTTAAATATTCAATGGCTGAATAACGAAATTCTCTCTAAAAAGTATTTACTTTGTCATCTTATTAATAAAAGCTAAGTACTTAAAATTATATCAAAAAATGTTAAGGACAAAAATACTAATAGTGATTTCGCATTTAAATTAAAAATAATAAATTATCATTTATTAATTTTTGACATCAGTTCTTATGGATGATTTTATAATTTAAACTTATTTATTATTTAATTATTGTTAGTGAAATTATTTACAATATTTATTCAAAGTAATAGAAAACTGAAAATCTTTTTAAAATCAAACAAGTGCCTTTTATGTAAACAATGGAACCAATTATATCAAATGCCGACTTTAAATTCTTAAGCTTATTTCGCTTACAGCGCTTAAAAATCTTAAATATTAAAAAAACAAGTAAAAGAACTGGTATTAAAAAAAAGATTTTCATGTACGAAACTAAAATGTATTGTAAGTCAAACTCAATTCATATTAACATAATTAATATAAAACTAGCATTTTTTTTATATACAAGTTTTCCACTAGTAAAATTTTGATTAGTCTTAAAAGATAAAATTAAATAAAATATGTTATTTTTTAATTTAGCTAAATTACTGTAAAAATATTTCAGTTAAATGCTAATGATGAATGGATTAATATAGTCATTATTTTACTTCATTATTTAACTACAATAATGAATTGAATGAAAAACAATGGACACAATATAAAGGTTAATTAACTGGTTGATAAATTAATGTAAACACAAGTTATTTATCTATTTTTTACAGTGCAGTCGTTAACGTATTTAAGAAACAAAAATAATCCTTGATGAGAATTGAACTTTTCTAAATCCACTAAATTGACACTAAACGTAAAGCAATTAATTGCTTGAAATATATATATATATATACATTGCTTATGTGTTTACAATCGCTTAAGACGTCCATGCTTTAAGAAAATGAGTAACCCAAAACACGGTCTCTTTAATGAATGTCAATTATATAAAATTCGGCCGTAGTAAGAATATTTATATCAATAAAACAATCAAAGTCAGGTGACTCACTCGAATCAGTGACCTCTCTAAAAACAAGTTTCTAAGGTAAGGAATAAACAAAACAAGTTACGCATGTAACATATTTTGGGCTATTATGCTTTGCTTACCTCGTATTACGTGTTTGAAGAAGGTCGTTTCCATTTTTGAGCTTTTTAAAAACACTATATATATAATCCTCATTGATGCTTAAATGAAGAACGTCCTAAATAATGAACTTATTATACTAAACAATTCGTACAAAAATCGAGTGAGTACTAATAAATATTTTCCGTTTTATATCGATAAGCTCTTGCATTAAAATAATTTAGCAGTAATAAACATCGCAAACAAATAAAAAATTATGTTTCCATATAAGTTCATCATGTTTGTATATATAAATCAAAAGGTTATTATTTTTCACTGCGAAAAAAAAAATGTTTGTTTGTAAACATCTTCTAATTTAATATTTTGTTAAAATTTCTGTTTTATCTGTACCAACATTTTTCATAACAATATAATAACTATTATATGTGAATGTTATTTTTAAATGATAAAATTCTTTCTGAATAAATAATATTTTAAAAAATTTGACTGAAAATGTTTAGTTTATTGCTCATACATCACTAAAAAAATGTTAGAATTACATTTTCAATTTTATTAATATTTGTTAACTCTAATAATGCTGTGTATTTCGTCAAACTATGTAAATTAAATACATTTTACTACAATGGCAATAATTGCATAGCAATAAAATATATTTAAAATTTGAGTTGCATTTTATTTATTTCTATGGAAATAAACCATTAAATAGTTATAACAATAAAACAATTAAAATCTACTTAATGAATCTATTTGTATTTCTATACATCATCGGAATTAAATTGCATTAATTTACTAAAATTATTCATTAGTGTTATTTCTGACAGAAAATACTGACGTAGTTTAAATATTTATTTTATCGAATCTATTTCTTTTATTAATTTTATTTATTTATGTGTAGTTTATACTTAATATCACTTTTTTCGATACAATTATCAATTCAAACTATTACTTTATTTAACTAAGATATAATTATAACCATTATATGAAACTTATAAGTGTGTACCTATTGGTAATATATTTCTTTCTCTCACGTAGATTTCAAGTCAATCAATCAAAATACAGTTGCCCACGGCTTTACAATAAACAAGACAACAGGTACAACCTCTGGAAAAGTAATTTACCTTTGCGAAGATAAGAATAACCAGGAGACAAACAAACGCTACAATAGTGATAACTACCCTCAAGATGGGTGTCGGATACGAATTTCCAACCAAGAAATCCAATGACAGGTAATATAAAAATACGTTAATTAGACTCAATTCGCAATATCTCATTCACGAAGAGTTCCTGTATTGCATATGAAATACTTTACGTATGCAATACAGGAGTTAAGTGTCACATCTTGTTCTATTTTAGACCTTTAAGATATTTATTGTGAGAAAAATTATTCGAAATAATAAATATGAATCATAGTTTTAGAAAGAGCTTGGATAATCGGGAGACTTTTAAAAAGTCCTTTAATTACAAGTTATGCAAAGAAAACGGTATAAAAATTTAAGTTACAATATAATTATATATGTAAAATAACATAAATTACTCATCGCCCGTTTTCTAATTTCAGGATTAATTATTATCAATGAAATTTTAATTTAAATAAACTAGTGTTTATCTAAGATGTTAAAATTTGGAAATCGGAACTTTCACAAGTTTTATTGTATAAATTAGTTTTCGGTACATGAAGTTACTCATTAAACAATGAAAATTTTATACTAATATCTTACATTTATAAATATTACCAGTTTAAATTAATTTTCCCATTTGGTTGGGGAGGAAAATAATTACAAAAAAGTAAACTTTTTGAATCTCTAATACTTTATAATAAATGTATAATATATATAAAATAAATGTAATTTGGGATTAATATCCGATTTATACATTACTTTAAAATATAATTAAAGCTTATATATTTTTTTCACTATTTCAAGCATTCATTTCAAGCGAAACTAAGTGAGCAGTAACCTCTCCCTCCCTATTAAAATCACTTCGTATAACATTTTTCATTTAAAGAAATTTACGTTTAACCCCTTAAACTTTTTTGATTTCTTCTATGAAAAGCCGATTTATACGATGCTTAATTTTTTTAAATAAAATTTAAAAAAAAAATTCAAATTCTATTTTTAAATAAAAAATTTAATTTTTAAAATGTATACAGTAATTTTTACAGAAACACATTTTAAAAACTACAAAAAATTTTGAGTACTACATATTGCTAAGTTTAATCCATCAAATAAATTATAAAGAAAATTTTATATTTTCATCGTTTATATAGGTCACTTGAGTTTCTTTAATCACTTTTTGAATCTTCAAAAGAATAACTAGAATTTTCCCTTTATATAGAAAATATTGACAAAATCATAAGACCCTATCTCTCTAAAATGTTTACGTAATACTTGAATAACTCCACAGCAGAGAAATTAACTTTTACCATTAATAGAAGAAATAACTTTCTTATAAACTATGAGAAAGTCCTTTTCCAATCCAAGTGATAATAAAATAACTCAAAAACTTTGGAATGAAATATATAAATGAACAAAAGAACAGGAAATTCCTTTTAATTTATATAAGTTTCTAATTCAAAACACCTCTAATTTTTTTTTAAATTCTAACATTAATTTGATCAAAGTTATGCTATTCAAATTATTATTACTTAATAATAAATTCTGTCAACTCTGAAAATAAAATCCTTATAATGTAAACATATGCAAATACAGGAATTTAAAATAAATATTATTCACTAAAATAAACATAAATACGTACTTTATAATACATCTATCAATTTAACAAATAATTTTTTTAAACAAGTGTTTAAATTATCTTATGTAAATCAATATAGTTAATGTTTACTAAGCAAATTATTTTATGAATCCGCAACTAATATATTTGGTTATATATTATTACAAAAATTAATTTAAATCGTATGTAATTATATATAAAATGTTTTTTTTTTTTTTTTTTTTTCCATTTATTTCAGATCTGAGTCATATGGAGCTTGGGTCACCAAATACAACAACGCACAAAAGCATACCTGGAATTCCTCTAGTAGAGACAAAAACTCAAAACAGGGCGCCAAGAACGCTGACAATCCTTGGGGTCCTTTCAAAAACAAACAGAATTTCCTAGATATGCATTTCTGTTAATGTCTTTATACTCATATTTATATATTATATATCCCTATTTTACCTTAAATGGAACAGATTTTAGCAATGTATGTGTGTTTTGCCAAATAAACTTTAGTAGTTAATAAAAGATAGTTGATGTTTTTTATTTCATAATACAGTTTCCATTCATATTTGCTTGTTTTTGTCATCAGTATTCATGAATTCTTAAAATAATCAAGTTGAATGAGAGAGAGACACCTGTGTGTGTGTGTTCGCAATAAATTAATATATGCAATACGAAAATCTAAATTCACATTCATTTATAATAGCAGAAAAATAAATATTTAAATATTAATGAGAAAAAATTAAACAGATAAATGTTTTGCTCAAGTCACTAGCATTAAAAAATTCCTTGAGCCATTTCTATAAATTATAGATTTAAACAATACCTATGAAGAAAAATAATTATTGAGTAGGAACACGTTTTCTTATTATTAATACTTTTTTTTCTTTTCTTGTCAGCAATAGAAAAAGTAGTGGCATCAAAGTTAATTGTATTGTCTCCAGTAAAATAAGTTAAATGAATTTAGGATAGGTGAATGTTAAGGCCCAGAAAATTTTAGATTTCATCTCAAAATAATCATACGCATCCTTTCAATAAATTCTCTTTTTTGATTGATATTCTTAATTTATAAGCAGATTACGATATTTTTTAATCAAATTATTTTGTTTCTAAGATATATTTATCACTTCATTGTTGCTCAAGTAAACGTTCATTTTGTAAATTCATCTTTGTACATTATTCACAAAAATGTAGCTTTTTGTACAATTGAACACCCCAAGCAAAAAATTAGCATACTCCTCATACAAAATTTGAATATTTTTAGTTTTAATTCGATATCGATATAAGTACGTAATTAAATTATCATTCCTGTTTATAAGTTTATTTTCACACTATAAAATACAAACTAAAAGAGGAAAAATTAATGTTTTACAAAAGTGATAAACTATTTGAGAATTTAATCAGTAATCATGTATATGCAATTTATATTTTAAAGTTTCATTTTATTCACATTTTCAACAAAACATAAGAACAAATTCTGAACACGTTCTAAAATGTCTATTTTCAAAAATTAAAATAAATTTCCTTAAATTGGGCGCATCATACATATTTCAGAAAATAGTGTATTTTTATAATTTACTAGAAAATGTTTTAATTCTCATTAAGATTTAACCATGTTAAGCAAAAATTTATTTTAATTTCATCTTTTTATCTGCACCACATTCTCTTGTAAATGTTTTTAAATATATTCCTTTTAATGTTATGCTTGCATCATTAAAAAATTTTATTCAAAATAGAATTTACAATGGTCAATTAGAAACATTAAGTTTTCAAGTAACTGTAGACATGTAAATTTCCAGTCCCTTTAATTTTTGATATTTGAATAAAAAATCATTAAAGTAATTGTAGTATAAAACTTAAAATTTACATAAGTGATATATTTTTATATCGCCTTTAAAACAAATATAAAAAGAATGATCATTATGTATTCAACAAATAGAAATTTTCATATGTGATCCTGATAAAAATCAATTCTATAGTTTCATGATTTTAATTTCTTTCTCTTTTTAATTCATTAGAAACAAATATTTTAACTTTCTCATTTGACCCAGAATAGCTTCAAAATTATTGTTTTGTTATTGATTTTGTGGAGAAAAGCCTGACTTACTACTCTTTATACTCAAGTTTCAAGCAAAAGATTCTTATAATCCAACTAACATCAATAAACTTCAAATTTTAAGTCAAATCAGATATTTGATTTATGTTTTATTGAATTATGAAAAAACTTTTAAATAATAAATTAATAAGAATTTTAACACTTTGAAACAAAGTAACAAAATATTGTGTTATAATAGATACCATGAAAATCTAGAGATTTATTTTAATCCATTTCGGAAATAGACATTTCACCTTTAAAAGTTCGTTGAATTTCCAAAGTTGTAAAAAAATTCAATCAATATTAGACATCAAAGTAAAAGTGAAAATTTGTGATAAAACCAATTGAAGAGAAATGTTCCAATCATCAATTTGAGTATTCCCACAAGTTGAACTATCAATTTAACAATTTTACTAAAAAAATTGACAAATTTCAAACTAAAGTTATTTCCCACATCTACACATATTTTTTTATATTAGAGGATTACTGTAGAAAATATAAGCATAGAAGATAATAATCATCTAATAATATATAGAAGATATATATTATCTTCATTCTGTATAAAGATAATAAATAGAAAGTAATAATCCTATAATAAATTTTAAATAAAAACAAATAACACATTAATAAAAATAATTAAAATCATTGATACCATTTCTCTACAATAAGATTCAAAGCAGCAAATAAAAATTTATAGAAAAGAAGGTTAATTCTAATGTTTTCATAATTTTATCAAAAATCTACATTTGAGTAAAAAAAATTAGCTAAATTTAAAGAATTTTTCAAAATATTTTTTTTTTATATATATTCTAATTAATTATTACCAACCAAATTGTTTTCATATTAATGTTTTAAATTTTATTACTATAAAGCTAATTTTGAGTTTAATATGTGAACATATTTTAATCAATATCGATGGGCAGAATACAAGCTTTACATTATAAACACAGTAGAATAAAACAGTTCAAATAAATGGCATATATTATCCATAAATGTTCAACTGAAATATGTAAAATTAATGCATTTTAAACATTTAATGGTGAAATGAAATTGTTAGTACGAAAAATTTGAAAAGGTTTAACAAAAATGAATTTAAAAACCTCATACTTTCAAATAAAAGAATGAAATTAAAGCAAAACTTGAACACCAAATTATATAAGACAAGATTTTATCTTATATAATAGGAAAACAAATTATTTTATTAAAGACACCTTAAAATTTGATTAATATTTTTTGTTTATAAAAGTCTGTATGATATTAATAAAACCAATATTTTTATAACAAATTAAGAATTACGTAATGGACACTGGGTTGTCTTAACAATGAGAAAATTTAACCAAGAAATGAATATCAAAATAAAAAGCCCAATTGTAGAAAATAACCTAATCTATTTTTAAGAATTTTTGAATGCTAACATAGATTATATTTTTCTATGATTGGTGTAAAATTGAGCTAATTTTTAAAAAGTAAAAAATACAATACAAATAATTTTTACTTAAAATGTATATGTGGATACTCAAGGCAAAGTAATATAATTCTCTTCAGAAATATCTAAGAATTTGTATTAAGACAGAGGAATATTTCGTTTGAAAAACTTGCATGACATACTTTTACAGCATTAAAATATAGGCTTTAGACAATTCACTTTTGTATAGTGTGAAACCCAATAACTTTAATAAAAACTTGTAAATATTAAAATATTGTTTTTATACATAATTTCAAAATATCATGTAATTTGCATTTAATGAAAAAAAAAGTTCTGTGGTTAAAATTTATACAGAAGAATCTTAAGTTATCATATAATTTTTTTATAAAAATGTTTGCATTTAATTATATCATGGACAAAATTAACTTTGGTACTGTTTCAAAAGACTAAATTCGAATAAAGTCTTAAATTTTAAAAAATATTACTTAAAACATAATATGAAAATGTAATTATTAATAAATAAATAGACACATCATGGGAATGACACTGATGACACTTTATTATCACAAGTTCAGTAAAATTACACACTAAATATTTGGCACATCTGTAAAACGTGAAATATCCACAACATTTTAAGTTTGTTCATCAGAAGCTTCAACAGAAATGATGAAGTATTTATTATTTAATAATAATGCAATAGACGGATTTTAGGTACTTTGTTCACATCAAAGATTACAGTAAAATGCAACACTTAATGCTAAGACAAAAAGAATAAATGGTCTCTTTCAAAATTGATTCTATGCCCATTAAGACCTAATTCAAGCTTCCTATGACCAAAAAATACATCTTTCAAGTTCGGAAGACAATTAACTGGCAATAGGATTTATTTCTATAATAAAAATAAAGTTTTGCTTTTTTCTCTTTTACAAATTTTTTTATATTAAAATACATCATTAAATAGAAATATAGTAAATCCACGTCTTGCAGAAGTAAAGGGATTAAATACTGAAAATTATAAACAAAAAGTATACCACAATAAGGCCATGAAAAGGCAGAGGGTGTGATTAACTTCCAAATGCTGTTGAAATTTGAAATCACTTAAGCTAAAAGTAATTTATGTCACATAAGAGACTAATGAATCTCACAGCAAAATTGAATTCTCATACATTTCTCAATACAAGCATCAAAGATTTTTCAGATTAATTAAAAGTTCAGTGTTCTCATAAAAACTGGTATATTATTTTGTAGAATTGATAAAATTTACTTGTTTTTATAAATTCCAAATATAAAAATATTTATTTAAAACAGTCCAATGAAAACATAATAGAAATTTCTCTAGTGTACTATCATTTTCATTTTATGATTCAAAAACTGCATTATCACTAATGAATTATACATATAGTGATCATTAATGAAATGAAGCAGACTAGACATGAGAAAAAATAAAGATTAGTAAAAAATGCTGCATTTGGAAGTTCAATCTTAAAACAATTCTGTAAGTTATTCTGCCAATAACTTTACAGTGAATGATACATTCACATTCAAGGAACAAATTAATAAATTAAAACATTCAATTTGACAAGATGAAAAAGAGAAATATAATATATGCAATTATTTACACCTCATAGCATACAAACACAAAAAATCTATTCTAGCTAAAACCTGATGATCTCCAGAATGAATACATCAATTACTTGGGGATGAACACTTACAATGAAAATCTATTTATGGGGACACAAAGAATGATGTGTTATTTCACAGTAGAAGAATACTGAACAAATACGGCAAATGGTTCATATAACCTTTACCAGTCACATATGAATCAAAATATTTTCATTGCAAAATACTTTTTACTTTTGTCACTATATGAACCATTAAAAACTCTTTCAACACCAAAAACTATTATCTTTTGTGTGTAAATATCTTTACAGAAGATTTGGAAGCTTCTCTGGTGCTGTGCATACAAGTGCACAGTAATGCGATATGGAATATTGTGCATAAACTTGTGTTAAGATAATACATTTACACACTGAAAGATTACATAAACATCATAGAATTATATAGATATATGTATAGCTGATGCAATAGAATTCATTTAAAATATCACACTTTCCTGTGCATAGCTGATTTGAAGATTTCAAATTCATAAAATTTTTAAGCAAAATAATGAACTTATTTAAAAGTATCACACTTATTTGCCTATATCATAAATTGATTTTTTTATATAATGTAAACAAGCTTAAGGTACAGCAATAATGCTATTTCATTTCATTTTTTTTTTCAATAGAATATATCACATATAACTCTTAAAGAACAATTTTAAAATGCATTTAACAATCATAAATTAAAGCACCAAAAAGCACATCATCTGAATCCTAACTTACTTAATCTTGCAACAAAGGATAATAGATTTAATTATTTTTTACAATTTAATTTAAAGTTCCTGATGAATCAATCACATTTAAATATTTGTTTGAATATAAAGCACCAAACAAAACAGCATAGCATAGCATATTTTACAGCAATTCAAAAACAATTAAAATTCAAAGCACATTAACTTGATTTACTCAACAAAGGTAGAGCAACATCATATACAGAGGACTAAATAAAATTTACAATCTTCAATATTCACACTATTCTTGTCAGCAAACTGTACAAAAGGCACTCTCTTAAATCCAAAACTTATTTATAATGAAAATGACGAGTTTGACCATTCGATGTAGGATGTACCATATAATTCTGATGAGGACTGAATTGAGGCCTAAAACATAAACAACCATTAATAAAATTTTTAATTACATGTAAGCCAAAACATCTTAACTATATTTTAATATCATTGTTCTTCCTGTAAAAGCCATGAAAACAAGCATAAAAGTTAGCATTATTCAATAGAAAGGGCATTTGTTTTGTCACACTTATATGCTAGGGGCTTAGAGAAGACTTGAGAGAAAAATGAAATGTGAGAGAGAACAATCAGGAAATAGAATGACAATAAAGACAATTTTCCTTCTATTGTTAAATAGTGTTGTATCATGAATAAAAAAATTGGTAAGTACTTTTGTTGCACTTTATTTGATTCATGTTGTTTCATCATTCATAAAACTTAGTATTTCTAGAACCTTCAAAAGATATTCAGCAAATCTATACTGTATTTTATACAAAACAGATTATGCTAACCAACCTTCCTGCTCTGTCAAATTTGAGCCTCCCCCTGATCATAAAATCCCAACCTTTTGCCTGAATATCAGCACTTTAGAAAAGTGCAATGCTAACTCTGAGATTCTAAGAATCCATTCCCTAGAGACTATCGCTATAAATTACCCAAGTGATGAATAACTCCACATTTACACAGATGGTTCAGCAACAGGAGACTCAACTGGAGCTGGTGTGTACTGCAATGGAATTTTTGAGGAATCTTTACCTCCTGTGGGATCTAAGGCCACAAACTTTGATGCTGAAATTGAAGCCATAAAGTGTACCACTGTGAATCTTCTTGGACTGCACACTCCACTTAAAAAAATTGTCTTTCTTATCGACTCCCAGTCTGCTATTGTGGCTATCACTTTATACTCAATAAGTGATTCATTTCACGTGGAAGAAGTAAAATCACTCTTTAATCATGCCATTTCCATTGGGTGGGAGGTTGTTTTAAGTGGATACCCAGCCATTGTAATATATATGGGAATGAAAAAGCAAAATGACCTTGCAAAAAATGGATGTAAACTGCAACAACCTGATTTTATTCCATCATACCAACAAATCTGCAATCTAATTAAAAACAAATTTTGCAAGGCCCTTCATAATTCATATAGCAAAACAACTAAAGATAAGGCTTGAGATTCCCTGTTCAACTCTCCTCTCCCATTGTGCCTTCCATGCTCCATTTTCACAGCCAATTTCAGAGTTTTGACTGGACATTACTTTCTCCAAGGACGCTTAAGCCGTGTCAGTGTAGTCAATACACCCCACTGTACCCTGTGTCCTTCAGGAACTTTTATGGACTTCGTTCAAGCTGTCCTGCGCTTTCTTTTTTTAACTGTTTAACCAACAACTTCCACAATAAGGCTAATTTTTATTGGGCTGTCATGGCCAATAAAGCCGCTGTCAAAAAAAAAAAAAAAAATGCTAACCTTAACTTAAGGATAGTTAACTAATTCCTTATTAAGATGATTATAATGATTATGAATAAGTTCCACAGCTAAGCTTGGAACTAAAACTTTTCAGTGATGTTATGTAAAACATACTTTAAAAAAACCATAACACTGTTTTATTAAAGACTCAACATTTTTCATTTCATTGATATACTTTTTTTGCTAAGCTAATTTGCAATAAAATAACGTCTCATTGAAAAAGTTTTCAGGCTAGATATACACAATAAATTAGCAATGAAACTATAGAAATTTACTATTTTTATTATAAAGACATTATGATATAGATAATTTATTCAATAAACAAAAACTATTTTAAACATCCAGAGAAAATTGTACATTATATTAATTCTACATTCAAAGTCATGATATTCTTCATAAGATATGTCATGCAAATATTTTGTTAATTCTGAAAATAGAATTTTAATTACTTAATGAACTTTTTCCTAGCAATTTGCCAAGAATAAAAATTCTGTTTGATCCTTTGAATGACCCCATGCATTTTAAAAGCAATATAAGATTGATTACATTAGAATCATCAACCAACCAAAAGCATTTAGTGGATATTTTCATTCATAATCATACAAAAAATTAAATATTAATAAAATAAAATAAAACAAGTATTTTATTAACATTTAATCTAACCCATTATAGTTTGTTGTGTGCACAGGGAATAATTGATTGTTCATTGTGTCTTAGAAATTATTCCCAATAATCATAGAATTGTATCTTTCCCAACTTTATATGCATTCAGTTTTGAGTATGTTCAAAGAGAGGAATCATTGGAATTGTCAAACACATTCTAACAAGTATTTAAGACATTTAAAAAAAAATTAACAATGATAAAAAAAAAATTATATTTATAAATTTTTGTAGAAAAATTAATACTTCATTGAATATTAACATTGTATAAATATTTATTATGTAAGTAACTAACAAGTATGCAAAAATAATTTTAAAACTACTTGAAATGCCAAATTACATCTAACATGCTATTAAATACTATTAACTTTGCAATATAAAAAATTTATTTCACATATGAATAAAGCTTTATGATCTGAAATACATAATTTTAGAATACTTTTATTTAAATATGTACAGAAATAAAATATTTTTATCACAAGAAAAAATTTATTTACTTAATATTTGGTATAGTCAAACTTAAACAATGTGATACTTATATTTCAATATGATTTATTTATTTACTGTTTTAATTAAAAATATAGATTTATCTAGATTCTAGTGCAATAAGTAGACAAATTGGAAATAAACTGTTTCTATTTATAAGAAAGTTTATGGGAGTAAAAAGATTAAACTTTTATTAGTACTACTATTTTTATAAAGAAATTATTAAAACAAACATAATTTGCTCTGAAACCTAAATTGATTCTTTTTAAGCTTCTTTTTATTGGTCATGAGTATTAGATTTCCAAAATGAATATAATATTATTAATTAAAAATAAAGGGATTTAATAGGGATACACTTTAACATCAATAAGAATATTAAATATCATAGAAAAATACTATTTTACTTTGAAATTTAGAAAATGAAATTTATTAAAAGCAAAGTATACAGTACATAAAACTTTGGATATAAACTACAAGTAAAGAAAGGTTTATTGACTAATATATGCCCATTAGTTATTTTAAAGAAAAGATATAAATGGATTTCAATAAAAAAGGACATAGTTTTGATTGGTTGAATATAATATCTCACACAAATAGAAAACATTATATTTATCAAGAAGGAACTCTATTTGTGTTTAGAGGATTATCCACTTTAATTAGAATTTCTCCATCTGCTAAATTGTCTTGATGAGCAACAGGTTGAAATGACTATTTTCCTATTATAATTGAATTCCACTTTGTGATACATGTTAAACAATCAATTCGAAATACTGCTTCATACAAATGAAAATTGTCCACTGACCTAGACTGGCGGTACGTTCTGGCATTATCATGTGAGATGAAATTCATTGTCTTCAACAGCAGAAAATGTAAATACATAGGTCTGGTTTAATGTTCAAATTTTTATTTTAATATTTGAAGGCCAATTTGACCAGAATTTATAATTTAAAATTTTTTAATCACAATAAACATCTACAGATATGAGAATCTAGTAAACTCTTGAAATGAAGATCAGTATTAAATATTTAGTTGCAAACTTGTGAGGCTCAGGTTTAAGAATTTTATCTCAATATCATGAGCTAGCATTGATGATATTGAGCTAACACTGATATTATGAACTAACACTTGTGAACTAAGTGATGAACATATCAATATATACTCATTGATAAAGATACAAATTAGATCTAATTGTATTTTTCAAACCAGATATTAGTGAAGAAATGCACTATAATCCCAAGTACCAAATTTTTTCCAAATAACAACCCACTTATTATCAGTATACAAACTAAAGCAAAATTCTTCTAAGAACAGAAATATTGCTTTATACATTTTTGTACAATCGCAGATATTCTATCCCTTTTCTACAGGTAATAGTGCCTAGCTGTTAATGAAACATATGCCACACAAGTCTAAGAGCTAAAAAATCATTAAAATAAAGTCTGTTATAAAAGAGCAATATCAGTAGTTTTCCAAAGGTTTCATCATAAAATATCACTCAGTGGATAGTTTTCACTGGACTCAGAATCATTTAAAAAAATAATTTAAAATAATTAAATCCCAATCCTCATTTTGTTACCAATGCTTGCAATCTTGTTTTATCTCTCGTGAACCTTGTCATAACTGTTGACGGAAGTGTAGAAACTCCAAAGCAGCACTCTCTATGTAAACAAGGTTATTCTGCCTCTTACATGTGTAGAATGGAGCTTGACAGAGCGTCAGCTCATTACTTATACTTATTTACTACTTTTTTTTAAATTGTTATTGTTTTAAAATAAAATTAACAAAAATCTACACAAGGTTCATTATTGTTGAAACCACTTCAAAGTTATAAACATTTGAATTTATAGACTAAAAACAATCAAACTCTTTAATGTGTTTCCATTTCCTAATATGGATTCTTTTCAAATTCAGTCATAATATTTTCAACTCCATTACATTAAGGAGATATTTTTCAATTTCACTACCATAAAATTTCATTACTATAAATTCATTACTAGGTGTTTTTCCTGCCCACATATTTAAATCAAGTTGTTGGGACAATTATATTTAATGCCACAAAACATGTGCAATGTGTGTTAATTTTCCTAATCTCTTTAGTTTTTATACCATAGATAAAGTTTGACATTCCTAGGCTTTGTAAATAATTTTTTTTATCTTATTTCTATTGTTAAAATAGTCTAGTACACGGTTGTTTAATATTGAATAAAAAGTATTATTTGATTAACACTTATAAGGTTACAATAGTAATCAATTTTACTTTTCAAATATAAGTACTATTTTGTTATTAGTTTAAATAAGTCATTTTTATAACTTATCTCAAACTAACAAAAAGCTATTTAAATATAAAAGTTTTAAATGTCAATATAAATATTTACTTGTTGAATTTGAGATATTATTATAAAAATTTAAGCATGTGAACTAAATAAATAGGAAAATGTTTTAATATGTATAAAAGTATAATCAAAATAACATGCTCAGAGAGCATTTTTGTGTATGACAAATATAATTTATTTTTTTATTCAGTAAGCAATCTTGCTCAGATAAATTTAAATTCAAAGTTTAATTAACATTTTCAAATCTAATTATGCATTAGGCCACAAATTTTAAATATATATTTCAAAAGTGTAATAATAATCTATTTGCATAACTTATTCAAAATTACATTAAATCTAAAATATCAATTGATATGGAAATGTTTGAACGTTATTCCATAGTTCATACTGAGAACTGAAAAAGAAGGGGTTGTATATAAGTATAACATTTATAGAAAATAATTTTGTAACAAAACATTTCTAGCCATTACAGGCATTCACAAAAAAATTAACACAAGAATTTAATACATTTATATGCTCAATATATTTATATTTACTTACATCCAGCTCATTGCCCCAGGATTTGTGTATGAAAATGGCTTAGTTCTACTCATACTGTGAAATGGAATGTTAAAAGTCATTGTTAGTATTAGTATTTGTTACAAGCATATTCAAACAAGCTAATGAATGTTAATAATACACAGGCATGCTTAAAAATCAATAAATAAAATTGAATAAGAATTTTATTGCAAACATTGCAATCAAATCCATTTATGCATAAATAAAAATTTTTTTTACGTACATTAATGCCTTGAATAAAGATACTCATTATGAAATGCTTTTTTATCACTGACTATTTAATCTTATAATTTGAACAATAGAAGTCTATTTTTAAACTAAGTACAGCTTTTAAAAAAGTATTAAAAAAATATTTAATCCTAATATAATGCCTCACAATATATTCTTAATTGAAAAAAAATTTTTACTTAATTTCAGACATCATTTGGATAAATTTAACACAAACAAGTAAGTAAAACAAGATTATTAATCAAAAATGTAGAGTATTTATAAGTAGTTTTATCACACTCTGCAATTCCTTATTGTAATGCTGAATTATAATTGTCATTTTAAAACTTAAAAAATTTAAATCTGTATCATGTAACTTTAAGTTTAGAAGATATATGTTTAAATTTGAAATTATAAAAAGAATATGGGACTTCATGCATATAAAAGTACAAGAATTTACTTTTATATACTTGAAGAACAAGAACAAGATTTTAGGTCTTATAAAGAATTTTAATTATAAAAAATTAAAATACTTTATAAGACTTAAAATTAAAATATTGTGCATATATTAAATTTTGAACATGTGTAATATTTTACTTTTGCACAACATAAATAAAATTAATGTGTCTTAATTCATCAGTAAAAACATTTACAAATAATCAAAAGACTAATAAAAATTAGCAACTTTATCCTTCAAAAATTCAAAGATGTATTAAAATCATTTAGTCAACACTCAAATCTGAAATCAAACATAATAAATAACAAATCTTGCTTTTTCTCATGAATCAATAATTTATCATTATATGAAATATATTTTTGTCAGCACACAAATTTGACATTTCTACATAAGTTTACAGGCAATTTGCAATTTGAAATTGTATGAAATTTACAAAATGCAATATCACTCAATAATTTTAGGAAGATTATTTCATAATGATCTTCATACATTAGGGCATAATTTCTTAAAAATCTCAGAGAGAAAAATCAAAGCAATTCAAATCAGTTATAAATACACTAGTTTTAAAATATGAGTAACATCAGTAAAATAAGAAACACATACATACAGAATATCTGAAATTTAAAGAACATTGTAAAATGAACTAGTTAAAACAGGATAGCAGTTTCTTAAATTTAATGTACATTCAAAGCTATTGATCTATCTAGTGAAGCTATTTTCACATAGTGTTTTCTTTTCCATTACTTTTTATGTTTGGCATTCTCTTTTCACTTTACAGTTGAGAAACTTGGACCACATTTTATTACAGAATTGTTAGCTCCACAAATTGTGGATACATGCACAACTTATACTTAAATCCTGGATTTTTTTAAACCAATTTATGTGTTATTTCTCTTAAACACTCATTTTACAGCTGATGAATCAGAATGTAATCAATAGCTTCCAGGGAAAATATTGTAAGGCACTTTTGTAAGGAGTGATCATAACTTAGAATCGCCTTATGAAATCAATGTTTCAGGTATTGTCCTTCTATGTGTGGAATGATGCTACAGAAAATCAATATTTAAGTTAATTCGACATACAGGCTTCATTACCATCTTAACTGAAGAATGCTAAGAACATTTGCTTTATGCCTGTGTAATTAGAGAAAATGATTTATTTACTCAAGAACTTCAGCAAGAAATACTGCCAACCAAAATTTTATTTCAGAACATTTTGAATGTGATCTCAGATGCTAAGTTACATCTAATGGCACTTTTCTTATAAATAGAGAGCATATGTAAAGAAAAATTAGTTTGTACCTCCAATGCTAATTTTTTATTCAACAAATTTTTGATATGAACTAGTTTAACAGTCCTAATTAGTTCATAAAAACAGGAGCCTGCAGTAGAAGCAAAATGGATACTTTCTGGAAGACAATGCAACAAACTATTGGTTAGCATAACAGATTAATTAGAAATATTGCTTAGTTGTCTAATCAGTTCTTGCACTTTAAAGATAATTTCATTGGGAGAAACAGTATAAAAATGAGCACTAAACCATTATAAGCAACCACATCTGAAATGTGAATCAAACCCACTAAAAATTGAACTGGATGCTGTGTGCTGATCATTCACATGACAGTTTGATTTGAGAAAGTAAGGTTTTTAGTTCTTGAACACTGTCATTAATCATGCAATTTTAATTTAACAGTGTTTTGTGTAGACGTCATTGACATATTTGGTCCAAGCAATGGGAAAAAAGTTCAACTGAGGAAAGATAACAGTTTTAATTTTGTTAACACTTAGTAAACAGCTTGAATGAGTTGTAAAATCTGTCCAAGAATATATATGTACTACCATTAAAAAATTAGAAAAAATTCAAGAATGATATATAACAATTCTAATATATTAGGCGTTCAATATATAAATATAACCAGATTTCCATTTAATTTTACTAAGTAAAAAATTTGATAATCATGACTTAAAATTTTGAAGAACACATGAAAGCTAAAATCTGTTCATGATTTTATAAATTTGTTTAGAGAACAATTCATTTTAATTAATAAATTCAAAAGGAAATAACAATAAAATACAATAAAATGTTAAAAGTAATATACAATTAGATTTAATTTGTTTTATAAGTAAACCACAATTTTAAATATTGAATTTTTTCTGCTCAATTAAAACAATATCCCTTCAATATATTCAACAACTCTCAGAGATAGTGAATGAAAATTAAATTTTTAAAAAGTGGCTACTCATATTAAAAATATTAAGCAGCAGTTAACAAATTTAAATTAAAAAAAAAAGATTTTTTTTATAAGATTTATCATATAGCCTTCATAAAAATCAACGTTTAATTATAAATAGTGCTAATGAATTAAATAATAGCTACAAAGAAATAATGTAAAAAGCTGACATGCAGCACAACTTTAAAATTCTCTTGCAAATCAAGTTACTGTTTATAGCAAGTAAGAAGTTAATTTTTCTCTTTTAGATTTAATCATACACAAAGATGCACATTAATATTTTTAAAATGTAGAAGAAAACTTACAATATGAATAACAAAATGTTAAGCATTAGGGAAAATTCTATGCATTTTCATATCGAGAATTACAATTTAATATTTTAAATTAAAAGTATATAAGAATAAATTATTCTGATAAAGAATTATTTATTTTCATATAGTAATACTTTATACTATCCAATGCAAAACTTATACAATTTTATTGAAAAATGAATAAAACAATGACTTTAATGATAAATGATTAAAACAATCACAAAAATAATTATCTAAGAATAATGAATAATCTTTGCAATAGATTAAAAAACTGTTTTAAACTATGTTTATTGTATTATGTATGCAAATACAAAAAGAAAAGATACATTTTAAATATTTAAAAAAAATTTAGAAATATTTTATAACAAAATAAATTACGATAGTTCAGTTTTAGAAACATATATTCAGTGAATTTTAGTACTTAAAAATCTAATAGAAGGACATTGAATAAACATTAAATTTAAAACAGAAGGTAAATAATTAGATATAGGTTAAGTAAATGATGTTACTGGAAATTAAGTTAAAAAATTAAGTTGGAATTTTGAGTACAGTAAGTTACAAATAAAATATAATTTGTCATTTATCAACTAAATATATTTTCATATGGAAATAAAAATAAATTTATAAGAAATTAAAAATAAATATGGTGGGATATGGTTGGTTGGTTGATTGGGTTTTATGGTGCAAGGTCCAAATAGGACAAACTGCGCCAATGGTGGGATACAGAGAGAAGTAAATTTTACCTTTATTTAAATTTTTTCTAAGTTCTATATATTTCATTTATTTATTTCACTGTTTTATAATGACAAATTTTTTTTAACAAATTATTAAAACAGTTTATTTTTCACAATTGCAAACATAGCATTTGATTGAAAATCTTTGTTTGAACACATATTTTGCAACTTTTCAATCTTTTAATGCTATTTAATAATAATTCCTAAGCATTAATATCTAAACTTCCAATTTTTACCATTACTTTGAAAAGGAATGTTTATAAAAAATAAAGCGCCAGAAAAACTTCATAAATAAGTAACATTTAAATAAATTTATAAAAATATTGAAATTTATGAAAAAAGTAACAAAAATTTTAAATATTTCATTTTACATAAGGAAAGAAAAAACTTACTCTTCTAATGGTACAGCTTCTCCGCAGTCAACCCTAAAACAACACTTTTTTATTAAGTTTTTAGTTTTAAAGATAATGAAGATTTCTTTTATATATCATTTTATTCATTTATGCTATATTATTAAATACATGAACAATTGAAGTGAAACACTATTTATGATTCATTTCAAATAATTAAATTTGTTCTTACATTTTAAATTCTTAAATAGCAAATTCATTGTTAGTTGTAGACTAAATTTTAAAAAAAAGGAATTTAATATAAATAAATATATATATTGAATAATATATATTGAATAATTGAATAACAATTTTAACTTTTAACATCTGAAAGAAGTAAATACAATAAAAACTATAATATTTCATTCTGCTCTGAAGAAACGATTATGAAAAAGGGGACTCAGATGACAAATAAGACTAAGTTTATTCCTTTTCACACAGTTGCAAGAGCAGCAATGCAGAGCACACTATAAGTAAGTCTAAATGCATTTACTAAACTTTTCATGCTGCAAATCAATAAAACTGTCTAATGAAATTATGCAATTAAATACCAAAAAATCAATTCTAAGTATACTATAAAATGCACCATGCATCAATAAAATAATTTGAAATACATCATTAAAATTTAATGATATGTTTTAAGTGCATTTGAAAATTTAACTTCAATAAAAAATGTTTAGTAAGATTTTAACCACAGCAACAAGAACATTAATTGATATGTCGATAGTAATTAAAGTCAATGGAATAGCATAGAAAGATGATTTTATAAATGCAATTATGAATAAACTTCTAATAAAGTTACAAAAAATTCAGAATTAAATATAAAAGTTTATTACAGTTAAATTTTTAAAATGTTGAAAAAGAGAACAAAGTAAAACAACACTATTTATCTAAGTTTAAAATATCTTAATACTTAGATAAAGAAAATTTATTAAATAATGTACAAAAAGAACTTAACTTACATATATGAATCATCATCATACTTCATACGCAAATAGTACCGTGACAACTTCACAGAAAAGAAGATAGTGGGAATGATAAAAACTAAAGCCCAGCCTAAAGCAAACCAGAAGCCATTCTAAAGGAAAATACAATTTATTTTTTAAAAAGAAAAAGCAAAATATTTCATTAACGCTTTCTAATACATTATTTAAAAACTGTTGACATGACTTTAAAGACAAAACATAGCATTATCTAAAGTTTAGTATATTAGCAACAAGTTTTGCTGCTAATTTAATAAATCAAAATTTTTTCACAAAATATTGAGAGCATTCTTACAGTTATTCAAAATAAACTTTAAATTATTTTTCAACTTCTTAGCAAATTGTGCTTATAAAAGATAATGCAGATTTATAAAAAAAATAATAATAAAAATAAAATAAATGAAATTTAACATACAGAAATTAAAATTATATAATTAGACAGTCTACAAGATTAATAAAAATTTTATTTCATAAAATATTTTATTTTTAATACAATTTTGACTGGTAGATAAGAACCAAAACTTTAAAATGAACACCATTTTAAAATTTTTTTTTACTAGCAAAAATCACTGATTTCTCTATAACACAAGATTTTCAGATAATATTGAAAAAAATTAAAACTAAGTTAAACTCAAGACAGTAATAAAAGCAAAATACAAATATGTAGTAATAAAATATGAATAGCTTAAATATTTGATGAAAAAAGTTAAACTACATGAATGAAATAAACTTCAATGAAAATAACCTCAGTATCATTTTTTAATATCCATTCAATGATTATTTCCATGAAGTATTTATTAATTGAATAAGCAAAAAACTCTTGCATAAAATTAAAAATATTTTTTACAAAAATTATCGTACATTTTTAGCAGACACTAATTTTACCCACTATGGTTTGAGTTTAACAAAAAGTTGGTTTCAATTGTAAAACAATCAGATTGGTTACTAAAATTCAAACTTTTGATTACTACTGACAAATTTTGTCATTTCATAAAAACTATAAGGAAAATAATATTTATTGACTGTCAACATTGTGAAAATTTATTTTTAAAGTATGATTATTTGTTGCCCTAATTTACCAAAATAATTAAGCAATTGATTATTTTCATACAATACAATAATTCAGAATAACATATTTCTCTTCCATTACTAACAGTGCATCATTATATTCCATATTTTTATTCTTTTTTTTTATTTCTATTAGTTAAAATTTATTAAAATAAATTTTTGCAATATTTATTGAAATTAAGATTTCTAACAATTTTCTTGTTCAACGCAAATATTAAGAATAAATAAAATTAACAAGTTCTATTCATATTTAAAACTTATTACTAAAAATTTTAGAATGATAAAGCATAGAAAATATGTATAAATATTTGAAATATAACAAAAGATTTTAAATTTTAAAATAATTAAGATAAAGTTTTATGTATTAAAAATACATGATCTAGCAGTACTTAATAATTTTAAACAATTATTATACAGAAAAACTTTTCTAAACGTTTATTATAAAAACATATTAATGACAATAATAATGGCTTTAAAATGATTATTAAATAAAATTATCTTTAAATAATTTTAAATATACAAAGATAGTTTAAAATTCAAATGAAGATTAGTTCTCCAACAATAATACATCAAATTTATACACCTAAAGAGATTTCATAAGAAAAATGCTATACTCACAATTGGGTAGACAACAAATTCACAAGTTGCAACCCGAGATATATCAAAGGCAATCCAAAGTGAGTAACATTTGCCAATATCTTGGATCTGAAAATAAATGCATTTTTATATAATATATAAATAGTTGGATGGTTGGGTTTTGTGTCGCAAGGTCCAAAAATGAACAAGCTGTACCAAATAATATATAAATAATTATGTTGCACACATAAATTTAAAAAATTACACAGAAGTAATTTTTCATTTACTTTAGTTAAACCAACATTTAAGCAAAATGTGTCTACACTTAAATTCTTTTAAGTTAAATGCATAAAAAAAATAACTATTTAGTAACAAAATATAATTTGCTCTAGTTACATACAAGTAAATTTAAAAAAAAAAAAAAAAAAAAAAAACTTAAAATGGAACTAGACAATAAATCATACCAACAAGTTTGAATTGATTAATCCAAATATCAATAAAAGTGGCTTTGTTTTTCCAGATACAAAGAACATAATCAGTTTGAAAAACAAAATATTTAAAAAATAAAAATCTCAAAATAAGACCACTGCAAACATAATAAGAAATAAAATAAATTAATGTGAAAATATTTGCAAAAATCAACATGCAAAAGTAAATTTTTCAATACATTTATAGCTGTAAAATTATTGACATTAAAAGCAATTCTTTTTAAAATTAAGTTTTTCAAGAAAATTATTTCCAAAATATCCCCTGTTAAATCAAGCAGGCTAAGTCAAATCTTCTGAAGGTTTGATTCGCATGTCAAACTTGAATGTTTAGAAGGATCTCAAAAAATTTACTAAACAAATCAAATCATAATTTTTTTTTTGTTTGGTAATAATAATCACATCATTTATTAAAAATATATTTTGTAGTATATTCAAAAGGGTTACAATCATTAAGCATAAAATATTTTTTATAATCACATAATTGTAATAAAATAGTTAATAAGAACAAGATTCTCCAATTCATTTTCTGTTTTACACAGTGTATTTTGTTTATATGAACACAAGATTTTTATCTCTCTTTTAATAAAAAAAAAATTAAGCTTTACTCCATTATTTCAGAATGATTTAATATCAATACTTTGTTTTAAAATGATAATATTTTAATAATTGCAATTAAAGATTTTACCATTCCCTTAACACCACTGGATGTTGCAGCAGCATGAAATAAGTGCTAAAAAGAAATAAAAAAAAAATTGTGAGTCTATTTAATAAGAAAAACGAACTAAAAGTGCATGCAGATATCATGAAATTTTCATACAAATTAAATTAAAAAAATTCCAGGAAACTATAGCATATTTCATTTCAACAAGACATAAATATATCAAAAATATTATTGCATTTCACTCTTTTTTTTAAACTTACTTGATTCCATTTTCAAAGTATTCATTGTTAAATACATGCAACATTTTATAAGCAACTGCGACCAATTTTATAATCATATTTTATTTTCATTTTTCTAAGTTTATAGAAACTGCCAAAATCAATATTTTTAGAATTTGAAGGGTTAAGAACTCATACAAAATTCATCCCACTTATATATTCAAAACTAAATCATTCATTATAAAAATTAAGACAACTGTATCCATATACAACATTTGTGTTTAAGTGATTTACCTTGATAAAACTTGTTCAACTTTTTAATAAAAATCAAAGGTTTGGGAAAATGAACATACATTCCAAACTGGTGTAGTAATCAGAAATAAACCAGGAAGCAAGTAACAGATTCTGAAGAATGCCCAACTAATATTGAACACAATCATTTTCAATTTTATGGAATTTTCTAACAGAGTGGTGGAAATGCAGAAAGTTCAGAAACTCATCTCCAACATGTCAGAAATAAGTGAGGTAATTTTTTATATATTTTTCCTTTAAATAGAAAACCAGAATATAGTTTTGCTTGATTTTTAAACTGATGATTGCTTCAATACAAAGATCAAATTATATTACCTAATTTAGTTTATAAAGTTTGATTAATAAAAAATTTAGTTGGTTCATAAAGATTTTGGTTTATAAAGTTGTTTTAATAAAAGTGAAAAAACATTTTACTGGTATTATAAATGGATAAAAGTACATTTAAAAATAATTTTACTCACAGCTTTTACGACTTGTGGCAATTTTTCTTCAACATCATCTAAGCTTTCTTCAATTCCACTTATTTTTTCCTGTATGAAAAAAGAATACTTAATTTTTCTCGTTTTAATACTAAATGACCAAAATACATAACATTAGTATTCATTATTAAATTGATTTTAACATTTATTGCCATACATGATTAGCAAATTTATTAATTAGCATATTAATAGCATATAATAGAGAATATACATATCTGGTATAATTCAATATTATCTTATACATATAGTAAACTTTATCTGTAGCAATAGCAATTGAAAAGTGATTGTTTTAGAAATCTTCAATCTTATTAAATAAATACAAGGGAAAATATTCCTTTTATAAGTTCATATATACATGACATTCAACTGGCATATTCTTTTACAAAAATTTTACCCACTTATGCAAAGTAAATTTATATACAAAATTGGCATTTATGCATAAAAAGATCCTTATAAAATTTTAATAATAAACGTTTCTTATTTGTTTTCAATTATTTGCTAAGTATTTTAATAAAATTTAAATTAATTTGTTAATCAAAGTAACTTTTTATTATTTTGTCATTTATATAATTTTGGAATTCATTTGCATCTAAAGAATTATTTATTGCACTTGTATCTTATAAATTACACTCAATATAGTAAAATCAGATTTTTCTCTTTCCCTAAGTTAAATTTTAACTATTTTCAAAAAGTAATTGATTGTTAATCCTTGAATAAAGGATATTTTGAATTTCAGTATTATTTTTTTTAAATATAGTGCTTCCATGTTTAAAAAATATTACATACAATGATCTAGAGACTAGTAGTATCACTTCTTAAAAAATGAAATTTATATTTCATTTTTTATGTATTCACTTTCAATGTAGACTGAAGCAAGTCCATGTTATTCTGTTATATATAACTGCATAAAATTCATTTTAAAGATATCTGCTAACTTTAAACACTGGACAGTATTTAATCTCCAAATGAGTTACAATTTCATGAATGTCATAACAATTTTGGTCAGCTACTTTCATAATCATAAAATTCTAAAGTATAAAATTGTAATTTCTTCAACAAATGCAAAATAAATAGGAGCTTTAAACCTATTCCTTTGAAAATTAAAATAATTTAACAAAATAGAAAATTAAAAAGTTTTTTCTTGCATTATTACAAATGTTTGTTTTTTAAAGTAATGGAATTTAGGTACAACAATCAAACTAAAATCTTGCTTGTCAGAGGAAAATATGTCAAAGCAAATTAAATTACCAAATGAAAGGTAAAAATACACAGCATGGAAAGAACTTAACTGAAACTGCCAAGTTAATTAGGGATGGATAATAAAATACCTAGGCAGCATAAATAATTTTAAAATGAATGCCAAAATATGCATACAAATTATTACATAACTTGAATTACTTTATCTCCTGGGTATTCTAGTGCTTGAAAATATATGCTTGATGGATTTTTTTGAATGAATAATAAAAAACAGTACCCTACCTAGATATTTTCAATATCTCAATCTTTACGAAGAAAAAATCACTTTTTAACTGAACCAAAGCTAATCAACATTCAATTACAGTTTTTGTTAAACATATTAACTCTTATATGGAAACAAAAATATTAAAAAAACGTAATTATTTTAAAATTAGAGAATATGAAATTCATAGTTAATACTGCTACTACAAAGGAGAAAAACTGAAAAATATTTAATTAAGAAAGCTTGATTAATATATGTGAAAGGTGAGTTGTGTACCTAAATGATAAACAAGCAACTTAAAAAATTTTAATTGTTACTAATTTTAAATCTTTAATAATTCTACCAAACTTTTTACACATCTTACAAGTGAAATTTTTATTCATTGGATATTATAATTGAATGACAATTTCATCAATAATATTCTACAACCAAAGGGAGTTATTAAAAATGCATGACATATTTAATACCATTGACAAAAGCTAAATGAGTTACCTTGTATTCATCTGCTTCTTTGTATATATTCAACAATGTTGACGAAAAATTATTCTGAAAATATAATTTAAAAAGTTCATATAAAATAAGTCAATTCTAAAACACTTAACAAAGATACAGAGAATCTAAAATTTCCCTAATCATTGAAAACATTTACATATTCTTCAACCATATTTAAAATAAAACAAGATGAAAATTTAAACATAATATTTTATTTTATAATATATTGATGATATATTCAGACAATGTGTATACAATGATGTATTAACAAAATGTAATATATATATATATATATATATATATATATATATATATATTCTGAATTAAACAGAAATGCTAATTTGGAAGGAAAATACTGCAAAAAACCTGTTTACATTAATAAAAAGTAAAAAAAGTTTGCAATAACTTTATACGATTTTTTTTTTTTTAATTTTATTACATACTAAATTTTTTTTACCAAGGCAAAAATAAGTTTTTAACTGTTTGAAAAAAATAACATTTATTTCTAAATTGGGGAAAACTGAATGAGAGTATGTAAAATAATCAAGTATAAAGGTAACTGAAACTTGGGATTAACTTTTTCAGATTTATTATAATAATTCTAAAAATGAGTTGTAGAAATTGATGGCTAGTGGGCTGATTGATTAAGGCATCACTTTCATTATCAGAAGAGTTTAGTTAAAATCCTGACTAAACTGAAGACCTGTTGTGCTCAAAAAAGGTAGACAGGGCATGTTAAGTAGATTGTGGTGGCAATATCCTCTTAGTGAAATACTTTTAGAGGTGACAGGTAAAGTATTGGGGAATTTTCTGCTTGGTCCCTGCTTCTAAATTACAAAAATTTCACCTAACCTGATAGATGGTTGGTTGGGTTTTATGGCGCAAGGTCCAAAAAGGACATGCTGCACCAACCTAACCTGATAGAGGGCCAAGCATGGGCATGGTACAGGTATACTGAGGCACACTAAAAATGTTTATAATAATGACTTTATTCCAAAAAATTAACAAATTAGAAAGAGTGCTTCAAAAAACACTCTTTCTGGTTTGCTAATTCTTTGGTGTAATTTTTTCACTGTTATTATATAAATAATTTAATCAGTAATTTTGGCTATTGCATTGTGGAAATTTTCTATAAAGATAAAAATAAGAATGCAATTCAGATAATATTTAGTTAATATGAATTAAAAAATATACTATTATTTTAAAATTAAAAACTATTTAAATTATCATTTAATTGTTCAAATAACCACATTATAAAATAAAAATATATAATCTAAATATTATTCTTTCACAAGCATTGTAACTATTCCAAATGAGACTACAACAAATGAATTACCAATTTCTTTTCAAAATCATTAACTTCATCAAAAAGTACTTCAGCTGAACTGTTAAGAAGCAATAGATTATTTGGCAGATTTTCTCCACCCTCTTCTTCTAATGCAACCCTTACTTTATCAATAAAGTCATGAATATTTATCTTTGATGTTCTCATATACTCTTGAAGCTATTCAATAAAACAAGATTCTTATTAATTACTCAGGTAAAAAACAATAGCTGAATATTCAACAAAATGAAAATTTACTTTAGATGCTAAAATGAACTTAATTTATTTAAAATACAAAAGCATGTAACAAACTTTTTCTGGTATCTCCTTCAATTCACTAAGTTCTAAAGCATTTGTAAATTGATGGAGCTTCTCTCGTATCCCAGAAGTTATTTCTAAAAGAGCTTCTTTCAATTTTTCATCGATCTCTTCATTATTATTAGAATTAATCAATTCAGCTTGTTTTAATAATTTCTGTAAAAAAGAAATAAAAATTATAAATATAAATTTGAACAAAATGAAAACTATTGATAAATTATTTTAAAAACATAAATAACCAATTAAGAGTAAACATTTTTATTTACAGCTAAAAAAAAACTTTGTCTTATGTAAATTTCTAATTTAAAAAATAAATTAACTATATGATAGCCAATGAAGTTTTCATGTTTTAAAGGAATATTTCATATGAATAATTCACTAATAGAATTTCATTTTAACATATGAAATACTACTAGTATTGAAACACAAAATTTAAAGTCAATGCAAATGAATTAAATGTATGATGCTTTATTATAATCATTTGTTAGTCCTAAAATTAATAATTTGCAATGATTTCTGTAAAAAAAAATGAAATCGATAGATTTCACTTATTATCAAAATTAAACAAGAATTTTCGGGAAATCACCAATGTTCATTCATTTTTTAATAATTGAAATCTTTTCCTACTTTAAAAGAATTGAGATAACATCACTTCTCAGATATTTAAAATAAATTTAAATGATTCCTTTCAAATCTGACAGTTCGATCTTTCATTTATGGTCTATATATTTTATAGAATTTTGTGCTACATCAGATATCCAAAAGAAAAATTTTCCCGGACAGGACACTTTAGGGGGGTGAAGTTTCATAAAGACGGAACACTGATATACTACTACTGCAAAAATTTCCCAGACATAGAACTTACCCCCAAACACTTATTTAATTATTCCGCTATCCTGGTGCATTTGCAGAAACTAAGAGACATGGACAGATTTATACAAAGAAAATTGCCTTCACATTGCAGATACTGTACAAAGACCTATTAGATTTTTTTTTTTTTTTTTTTTTTTTTTTTTCCCTATCCATGACATGAAACCAACCATCCAATAAAAATATAACAAGAAAGTAATTTTATAAATTCTCATGTAGATAAATTTTGAAAGTTACATTAAATTAAAAACCAATAAAGAAAGTTTTTTTTGTGAAGTTCAATAAAAATATCAATAATATTGTAATTTTACCTTTGAATTATTTCCATAAATTAAAAAAAAAATGACCATGAATTTTTAAGAGGAAAATTTTAAAGATAAAAATATTTTTGCAACATTTAAATAAATGAAAAAATATCTACAAATATATTTAAATGGAGCTAAAAAAAATCTTTGATATTCAAAATGAAAAGAATATAAACGTAATAGCAAATAAAAATTAATCAGGTACAACATTTAACCAGGTAAAACAAAATTACCACTAGAAAAAGTAAGTTTAATATAAATTAAAAGAAAAAGAGTTTGTCACAAACATAACACATGTACCTGAAATTCTATTTGCACAATTAGCAAATATGCACACATTTTAAAATTTTAACTTCATTTTAATAATCACTCAATAATTTGATGAAACTGTAATTGAAATTAAAGCCATAAAAGTAACAATTTTTAAAATAAAAGATTAAAAGTAAGTTTAAAAGTACATAAATTATTTAAGGAGTAAGAAATTGCAGAAATAAATTAACTTTATCAGCAAAAATAATTGTAATGTATTTAAAAACAAATAATAAGAGATAATACAAAACATACAAATCTACTTAATTTCTCTTAAAATAATAGAATTAAACAGCACAAGATAAAAATTTATTACCTCATATGATGTAGGATCATCTTCGTCAATAAACCCAATAGCATGAATTATACTTTTATCATTACTACAATCTCTAAAGAGAAAAAAGTGAATAAGTGTTAAATAGATAATATCTACATATTTCAATCTTTTGTTTTATTCAAATATTTCAAACATATTTCAGAAAAAACTCATAGGGTGATTAATGAAACTTCATTAAAAATTTAATTTTGTCAATTTTCTGTTTCATTGAAGTGTAAAATGGAATTAGAGATAAAAACATGTTTTTGTTTTTTCTAAATTCAAATTTACCCTTACATTAATTTGAAGGACCTAAAACAAAAATTATTTAAAATAGCAAATGAAAAAGAAATGAATTACTAGAATTTTTTAGTGTGGTTGAAAAGGTAATTCTAAATATTTAAAATAATGCAATTGCGTACAAGCTAATTTGAACCTTCATACAAAATTTGCAATCATATTAAATAAATTTAACAAAAAACATGATATTCCTTCAACTTTAAGAAGTTTTTAATAATTTGGAAATACATTTACTATTTTTTATGAAATTATTTTTACATTCTTCGTGAAGTCAAATTTTTTTGGTAATAAAAAATAGAAAGTATATTTAAGTGGAAAGCGTGTTTTATAAATTCTTTTTTAAAAGACATTTACAAATTATTGTTTCAAAAATTGCTGACAATAAAAATTTTCTTCAACTAAACTATTAAAAAACTATTAAATTAAAAAACAAATGTAAAAGAGGGACATAAGAGACCTAGTATGTATATGAAATTAATGCTCTCATTAATCAGCTTTGCCTAGATAATTTTTACATAACTTTTAATTTATGATGATATAAATAAATAAAGATAAAATATTTATCACACATTCAGTTGAGACTTGGAAATAGCAGAAAGAATCTGTTTAGTTTTGCTATTTTTTTGAGAAATCCTTATTTCTGTAGAAGAATATTCTTAACTTCAAGGTACATGTTATCTAAATATGTGAATTCCAAAACTTTTGTAGAACAGTAACACAAGAATTCTTTAATAACAATAATCTTTATTACTAACTTTGTGCCAACAACCAGCTTTTGCCAGCTTATTTTAATTCAATGGCAACTTCACTTTTTTAAATGTTTGAAATAATTTCTAAATATTTAAAAAATCAATCAAACAATTATTTTAGTTATGGTTATTCGTATTACTGAAACAAAGTTAATTCGAATTTAAAATAGTTTTCTTATAAAAACTAACAGATTCTATAATTTAAGTCAATTAATGAGATTAAATAATATAGATATTCTCAAAATATACGAAACTTTTTTAAATTATAAAATCAAATCATTCAGAATAAATTTAATTTTTGTATTCTAAACATATATGAAAATTTAGCAACAATTTTCAACATAATTTTTAACATTTTAAAATTATTGATACCATGCTGGTAATAATTTAACTATTAATTATCATTATTTGAGCTAAATATTAAAAACTTTAGCACTTGTAGAAACAGTGTATCAGATAACACACATCAAATAATCTATTAATTAAATAGAAACAATTTCTTGTTATATAGACAAAACTCATTTTAGTTTTAAATGTTGGAAAAATAAGTTCATTTTACAATTATAATTTTTTAATAGTTCCATAACCCACTTTATAATAGTTTTGGTGCCTTTTTTGCTATCTAATTCTTTAATGGATATGTAAAAAAATAAAATTCAAGTACAAAAGCAGAAAATAGAATAGAGAAACAAATTTGTACATTATATATTATCTGATATTAGATTTAACACTTAAGTTTCTTACTTCAGAAATTTGCTTGGCTTCAATTCTTTCAAAATAGTATCATTATTCAAAACAGATAACTTTTGAGTCATCTAAAAAATCAATGAAAAAATTTAGTATTGAATCATGAAAACATGCTTCTTAAAATATAGGCAAAACCATCATTTATAAACATAAACCACATTCAATCTATTAAACATATAGGAAATATAAACGCTATAACACTTGTAATTTTGTAGATTTTAACACAACTAAATTATAACTACCTATAAATTAATGCAATAGTCAGCAAACTGCCTGGATACATTCACTTAGTATCAGGGCATTTGCTTTTACTCAATGCTAAATCAGTTACTTTGAGACTAAATAGTTCATTAAAACTACAGATAAAAATTTTTAATATATATACTTAAAAGTACTTTTTTTAAAAAATTAAAATTATTTGAGGCAACAACTTAATAGTATATTTTTCAGAAAAAATATGGTTTAATATTTTAATAAAATTCTCTCAAGTTTTTTTTTTTTTAATATTACAATAGGTGTATAACTTAAAAACTGTATTTTAAGAAAACAATATTTGTTTATATTTTTGTTTATCCCAGATTACTTTATAATGAAATTTTGTGTCAATTTTCAACTCTCATTCTGTGTGATTACCAATTTGATCTACATTAATCTACTACTGTTAATAAATCATGTTGTATTTGATTTTCCCTAATTACAAGTTCTTAACTACGCAATAGTTACAAAATTCCTGATTTAAGTCTGAATCTCTCTCAAAAATTCAGAAGTAAAATATAAATAATTTAAAAAAAGTTTTAATTCTTGCATTATGCAAAAATGTTATCCAAGAAAATGAAGTTTGAACCAATAAACAAAACAGATTAATTTCATGTCAAAATCATACATAAGCAATTCACGATGACTGCATTTTGTTATTTATTCTTTCTTCGTAACTTTTCAAAGTAAAATAAATTTCCCTCTATATTCTTTATAAAATTGTAATTATAGCTATTTTTTTCTACTGCTTTATTTGTGTATACTGTATATACATGATATAATTCTAAAATTGTATTCTAAATTTCTGATTTTTTTACACACATTTTGAATAAAAAAATAGGCAGGAATTTGTAAATTTACTTATAAAAACCAGACATTTATAAGGGAAAGTACATTGAAAATAATTTTATGGTTATTACTAGAAAGACCATATATAATATTTTACAAGAAAAGATACCTATTAAAGTAAGAAAAAACGAAAACATTCTTTTCTAATCCTCATTATTTTTTTTATTTGAACATTTCAAATATATTTAAATACTTTGATACATGCATGACAAAATACATTTAAAAAAAAATTGTTAATATGTATTAATAGAGCCCAAACTCAAAACAAATAAACCAAAACACATTATTTTTATTTGAAAACTATTTAAAACACTAGTTTTAAAATTGGACTTCATGCTGACAATATATGAAATAAACTTACATCATCTAGAAGTGCAAAATCTTTTTGATAGAGAGGTATACAAACAAAGGACTGCATGTTCCCTCCAACAACAAAAAGAGCTATTGTAATAAGCATTAGAGCTGAAGACACCAAGAAAAAGTAATACACAGATCTAGAAAAATGAAATGAAATTATTTAAATGAACATCACACTATAATCAAAAAATATTTGTGACTGTTACATAAAGAAAATAAGACAGTTGATCACACACACACAATACATCTAACTCAATAATAAAAAATTTCAAATTACTGAAAATTATACAACACTTCACTTATCATATTAACTAAATCTTTCTCAAACAAAATATAATTTTTAAACAATAAGAACTTACAAAATGAAACAAATGCCAGCACAATTTGATGATGAAGTTCGTTTTGTTGGATGTCTTTCTTTTTCATAACCACAACATCCACATAAAAGTCCAAGTGTTAGAAGTAAAACTGGAATCAATATTACAAGAGCAATACCGAACATAATCCAAAATCTAAAATTATTAAAAATATGAAAGCATAGGCTAAAATTAACATAATATTTAAATAGAAAATATTAATTAGCAATGACCTTTGTGAAAAATATAAAACAATTGAATATTTTCTGATAACACATACCAATACTTTTTTACAATATCAAATTTCATCTAAAACAATGTTAACTCTATAACAAAAATATATGTTGCAAAAACTATGAATTTACAAGAAGGAAAAATTAAAGAAATTAGTTAAACACAATTATTTTCTTCTTACATTTAATTTTGAGGGTTAAATTAATAGATTTCATGAATTTTCTCTCACATAAAATTTATATAAAAGAGAAAGTCACATTGATACACAAAAATATAAGAAACAGCAAAATAAACTGGATAATTATAGTTAGAAATATATTAAAGATACTAATTTTATGTTATTTTATAATATCTTTAATTTCACTTTCATTTTGAATAATTATTAATAGAAGTATAACATAAAATGCAATTCTTTTCTCATGCTTTCAAATGAACTCTAATATAATTATGTTTGTATAAATAATAAAGAATATGATCTTTATGTATAAGCAATGGATTTACATACCTATATGGTTCAAATCCATCTGTTTCAGCAAATACTTTTCCAACTTCTCTTTTACCAACCACAGAAAATTGCCTCATCTATAAAAATAAATATTTTTATATACCCTACATTTTTGATAAGAAACATTCATCATAGAAAATTATCAAAGCTTACCCGATCAGTATAGTATTTAACTGTAGCTTTAACTTTTCCAACAACTTGCTTATCATCTGAATTGGTTTCATCGGCAAAACCTACAAATAAAAATACGCAAAAGAAAAACAAAATTTTAAATGGTTTAAGTAAATTTTAATTTGATGAATTTTATAAATTAGAAATATTTCATTAAATTGAAAATCTTAAATTTATAAAGAAAAAATACTTTTTATAATGAGAAACCAGTTTTTATAACTACTACTCTTGAAATAAAATTCTATAACAAAAATTTACATGAATTCTTCTAACACCAAATATACTTCTAATATTCAAAGACTGATTTTTGTCTTGACATATTAACAAATAAACAGAGAAAAAAAATTAATTTATATTAAATCTCAATGAAAGAAAAATAATTTAATGCTAAAAAAATCTCATAATGTATGAAAATATATGATTAAATAAAGTATTAAATAAGAAATGAATAAAGCTAGAATAAAAACATTTTTATTTCAGACAGACTACATATTTGTTTTTATGTTTTGATGTACTGTTTTGTTAACATTTTCCAAACGACTAGGTCAATTAACGATGACTAAAATAATTGCAATCACATGGAATCATTCTAATTAAATATCATATTTGAAAATTTGAGTTAACATTTGTAAAATATCTTTCCCACTTAATGATACACACACTTGAAATTTATATCCTTTACAGAGACTATCCTGCATTTCTCAAAGAATTGACATCAAATAACATTTAGAATGGTAAAATATTCCTCTAAACACTATTCAACATTTGAATTATTTGATTACCATGCAAATTCAAACTACATAACATGCCTATGCCAAATTAGTAAAGGATTCTGTAAAAAGAATCAAGATTATTTCCATTAATTTGATAACCACTTTATATATATATATATATATATATATATATATATATAAAACAAGTAAATACAATTAAAAAAAAACAAATACAATATCTATCAACAAATATTATAGGAAATCAAACTAGATAAAAGCCATATAATTAAAGTAAGATGTATTCAGAAAATCAATGTAAGATTAATATATATATATAAATATATATATATATATATATATATATATATATATATATATATTTCAACATTCCCATATAAAAGATTCCAAAGAATTATTTACACACATGTGTGCAGATTCAAAAGAAAGGAAGTGATAAAAATAACCATATGGAAAATAAATATAGCAATTGTGCTTCATAAAAATAAAAAAAAATTGTGAAGTTCTTCCAAAAGCTTAAATACAAAACTTCTTGTCAAATATATACTTGAAAAGAGTATATATTTGAAAAGAGGTTGGAAATTTGACAAAATAAAACTTCCATTAAGGTATTTAAATTTAATGATGAGCTATACAGATGTAAAAAAAAACATTTTCAAAACATTGTGAACATCTTTCACTATAACCAATCAAATTTACTAAACGTTTTTCCACATTAACAATTCATTAATTAGAATACAATAATAACAATATTTCATTCATGAAAATCTAGTATTTTATTTGATTAAATCTTAAGTATTAATAAAGTATTTACAATGTTAGTAAATTTGATGTAATATTGGATAGTTATCTTCCCGTAAATTTCAGCTATACCACTGAATTCAATAAAATTGAAGATTATAGAAATATGCATTACATATGATAATACATATAACTTAGGAAATGAATGTTTTGACTTACGTTTCAAGCTCTCACTTTCTTGTTCAATTTTATTCCTTAAGATAGTATTATTCTGAATCTAGAACAAATTTATCTTAGTTAGAAAATGATAATAACAATGAAGCTGTTAAAAAAATTAAATGAATTAAAAGCATACCTGATCAATAACACTTCTTAATTCATCAAAATTTGCTTTGATTAATTTTTGAAATTCTTCTTGAACATGTGTCTACAGTGAAACAAAATATTTAAGAATTTAAATTTTAATAAATATTTTTACATCAAATATTTTATGAAACCTTATGAAATATGTTTTATTTTTAGAACATTTCATATAAAATGACAGAATATTTTTATTGAGAAATGAATTCCTAAATCTCAAATTTATCTATATATAAACATGGTATTTTATAAGAATTTAGATTCAAAATAGTATAAAACGAGAAAATACTTACATATGCATCATCAATATTTAGCTTCTCTAATGGTAGCTCTTGCAAACTAAGACGGCAAAGCTTTTTTCTAGAATTTGTGCAATTATGTATGTTTTTCATATTATCCCTTATGCTAGAAATACTTGTTTTAAGATGTTTAACTGCATCAGATAAAATAGTTGCATTGATAATAGCTTCATGCTGTGTTTCAACAGTTAATACCCCTGAAAATTTTCATGAAGTTATTGATATACAAATATTTCCGAAATAAAAATAGCTAAAGAAATTTTAATATTATGAGTAAAAATATTTTTTAATGAAAAGTCATGACAACCAATTGAATTTTGAAAACGCCTCGAATTACATAATTTTCCAATTTCATTTTATTTAATTTTTAATAAACTAATTTAAGTTGCTACAATCAAGAGGTAAATTTTAGTTTTTATTAGTATTTTTGAAAGTAAAATTTTATCTATTTTTAAGTAAAACTAATTTTTTTACTTATTTTAACTAATTTTTTACTTAAAAATAAATGAAATTTAGTAAATAGATAAAATTACTAGATTTTTTTATATAGTTTTGTATTAAAAAAAAAACTTATTTTAATTTTTTTTATAAATTGTATATGAGTAAAATTAATTTTAGATTTACTTTTAAATCTAATATTATAAATATAACAAATTTTAATTTTATTAGTTTTATATAAATAAATAAAATATTACATAAAATATTGAAATAAATCTAATTTTAGTCTTCACATTTTTATATAAGTAAAGCTAATTTTATTTTTAAAAAGTAAAACTATCTTAGTTTTACTTATGAAATAAATTTAAATAATTATGTATTATTATGTTTATATTCAATAATTAAGAAAAAATTAATTTGAGAAAATTTAAACAAATCAACAAAACAATTCTGATTTTTCAGAAAATAATTTATGAAAGAAACTTAACAGCATACATTATTCATATTAAATAATTTAAAAATATGAAAAACATATAACTTTATTATATTCTTTAAAATTTTTTTATACAATCATACTTTTTTATTTAAGAATATTAAGAAGCAGGTGTAATGACTTTATAAACAAAATTTGTTACCAATTTTATTCAATTTAATTCAAAAAAATATTTTTTGCACCAATAAATTTTATAATTTAGATTACTATAATTGAAATTAGATCTTACAATCATACAGAATTTGTCTAAATTAATAAACATTCAAAAATTAAAATCTGCACTTTCCAAATTCATTGTCTTTTGATATTAAACTGCTTCAAAAGCAAAATCTAAAATTAACATTTATTCTAGATAAATTAATATGCCTTTAGAATGCATTTAAGGGACCTATTTTGCAAATTTTTATTAATTAAACACAGTATCTTACATAAAAACTAGACATAATTACTGATTTCAATGAAGAAATATTTTATTGAGTACAACCTAATGTAATTAAAAATTCTAGTTTCTAAGAAAATAGAATAAAATATAGAAATTATATAGAATACAATATATATTAATAAAATATGTCGAATACAACAATTTCAAAAATACAATAGTGTAAATATAATGCTTACATGAGACAATATTTTTTATATCTTCTAACTTTTCATGGTCAATTGAGCTTGAAATATTTTCATGCACAAGTTCAACAAAATTAGCTTTAAATGCTGAAATAATAAATTACCATCAAGATAAAGAAAGATTTGCAGCAATAAAATAAAAGAATATTTACAAAGCAATATTAATTAGATTTAAAAATAACAATTTAAAAACATAAAATTATTATACATCAATTTAAATATTAGAATAATTAATCATACCTTCGTAATTTTTAATGGGACTACCCTGAGCATCTCTAAATGCAGCATCAACATCCTATAATAAAGACTTCAGTATTAACATTTTTCAAAAAAAAATTATATTCAGAAATGAAAATACAGTACCATAGGTAAAGGATAAAAGCTACAATCAAATTATTAATCTTGAAATTGTGATAAATACTAAGAAATTAAAAATTTAATGGATACAAAAAATAATATTTTTCTATATTTTACACTCTGGCACAAATGTATAAAATAAAGTTAAAGCAAATACCCTTTCTTTCAAATATTAATGTTTTTCATGGAACACATTACTTCCTACAATATTTTTAATACTTTTAAACTAAATAAATATTTTTAATTTTTAAACATTATTTATTTTTAATATTAAATACAATATTTTGAAACTAAAAAAATGTTATTCATATTGTAGAGGAACTTTATTTATATATACATGTATTTTTGCAAGCATGCATAACAGCTTTTTTTCATGTTATAACTTAAAAAAAGTTTGCATAACTAAGCTAAATTAAATCATTTTAATCGTTTCTAATTAATTTATATTAGTATTTGTACTAGACACACTTAATTGTGATACTTAAAAGCTATTTTAAAATCTTATAAAAAAATTAAAAAGGAAAATAACATATTAATGTATAAAAATGTTAACATGACTTTCTTATTGCATAGATAATTAAAAATAAAGATTGTTTGAGTGAGCGTCTCTGTGTCTACTTTTTTATTATTAGTAGTATTTGAAGTTTTAAACCAATTTTAAGCATATTAATTATCATACAATGTTAAAAATAGTTAGATATTTTCCAACAGTAAGCATTCAGAAAGAATTATATAAAAAAAAGATTAAGTATTTTAAATTAGCAGAACATTAATAAGTATTGAAAAGATGTAATATTAATAAATACTGAAATGATGAAAAATGAGTAAATCATAAAAGACTATAATATTATTTTTAAAAAAAAAAATTCATTAAGAAAGAATATCTTTTATTAAAAGACATAATAACAAGTTTAATAAAACTGTACTTTTTAAGTAAACAATGTTTTATGATTTATATAAGAAAATTTAGGAAAAGTAAAAATAATGAATCCATTTTAATGCAATAAAATAAAATGTACTACATATACCTCATCAGTTTTGTTTGCAAATTTGTGGACAATATCGAAAACTTCACTGACATTTCCTTTCACATTAGGGAATGACTTATGCATATGTTCATTAATGATACACATACAAACAATAGGAACACTGGAAAACAAATATAAATGAGTTTTTAAAAATGTTTGAATAAGTAATATTGGCTATTGAAAAAATTAATATGAAAGAAACTTAGTAATAATGTAGACAGAAAAAGATTAATAACATTTATTCTGAATTGAATATAACTTAATTAGTAAATCTTATTCCATTAAGAATTAAATAAAAAAAAATGAATCAAATGGAATCAAATAAATTAAAATCTAGAAAATTTAATTACATTCTACCCATTTAAATTTTATATTTAAATATTTGTATCACTCAGAATAAGAAAAATTAAAATACTATTATTCTACAACTTTAAATCCAAAATAGAAATTAAGTCAATCTATACATTTCATTTGCATATATATATATTCTTTATTAATTTAAAATATAAGTATTTTATTTCATTGCAGAATTATGAATGAATTGATTAAATGAAAGAAAATAGCCACAGTTCTCAACTTTTTAAAACCAAGTTTAGCAAGATTTAAGATAATTTATGAATCTAACTATTTTATCACCAATAAAAATGTTTATAAAAATATATTACATTTTTTATGAAATAAAATAATAGCATTTTGAAACAAGATAAATAGGCTAAAATAGAAACATTTATAGTAATAAAATTTATAAAACATTACCTTAAAACTGATACTATAACTGTGACAGAAATCTTAAAATTTATAATATTAATTGCTACAATTCATATAAAACTTCCAACATTTTTAATAAATAATGTATTTTATGTTACACTCTTTGAAGTTTAAAAATAATTCAATTGAAAATCATAAGTAAAATGCATTGCAATTAAAACAATACACAATAAAAATGTAATTAGAACATACGCATAAAAACATGTGTAATTGCAGGGGAAAAAAAATCTTAAATTGTAAAAAAATTTTTAAAAGTTTCTAAGGAGATGATTATCCAATTGAAATAATTTATTTGGGAGAGAAGAATAAAATCTAATATAATTAATAATTATGATTAACCATATCTGGTAGTTAATAGCAAAAAAATTGAAATACTAAAATACAAATAAAAAAATAAAATATCTTAAATATTAATTAATTTAACTATTTTCTTACATATAGAAGATTTTTCTATTCATCAATACAACAAACTTTTTAAAAAGAATTCCTTAAATTTGGTTGAGGCTTTTAAATAAAACTAAAAATGAGAGGAAAGGGAAAAAATTATTGAAGCTGAAAAATAGCTTGAAATGTTGGAAAGTGAAAATATGCTGAAATTAATTTGCTTAAAAATTATTATATGCTGCAGAATTTCATCATAGTCATTCATAATAAATATTTTTACTCAATTAGTAATTCCATAACTTACACAAGAAAAGCAATCATGAATATGAGACAAAATTTATGGAAATTCCTCCAGCAATTATCTGTATGTCTTTGTTTCTGGCTATTTTTGGCACCACAACGACCACAAAAACGACAACAAAAGAAGGATATTCCAGTAATGAGCATGACAATGACATAAATGATTCCAATGATTACCATTGTCAGAAAAACATAGTTCATTTCAGCCAACTAAAATAGAAAATCATTATAAGCATACATTTTGCTCAGTTACAACATACAATAAATTTATAACTAAAAAAAAATGGGTACTCTTCTGTTTCAAGGAGTTGATAGAATGGCTACAGTAGGAATGTACAACTGTAAATATATGACAAATAACTTCTCAGTAACTCAAAATGGATTCCCCCCCCCCCATGACTGACAAGCACATTTGGAATTTTGTTTGAGTGTTCATGCTGAGTTTTGTTATTTACTACCTATTTCTTATTTGTCTTTTCTATGGATTCAGACTTTTTTACTTGCCATAGATTTCACAATTAATTAATCATTAAAAAGCCTCCATAAAATATATTCAAAACACGAACATTTTTAAATATAAAATTAAATATCATCTTTGCCTTTTTTTTTTACTTAGTGATTCAGAGAAAGAGAGACTGGAATGATACTAAAATTTTAAAATTAAATAGTAGAAATAAATTATATTATAAAGTATGATAATATTATAACTCTTTCCTTCATTAAATAAAACTATGCATATTTCTATGAAATATAAATTATATCAAACTTTTTTTTTATAAAGCACAGTAAAATGTAACTTCCAGGTTAAAATACTGAATTCAATAAAAAGTGAAAATAAAAGCAATTAATGCCCTGTTTAATTCAATATAATTATTAAATATTTTACAATGCATTGGGTGATCTAATTGATGTGTACTTTTTTCATTTATTAAAATTGGGAAAAAACATACTTTCAATAACTTCAATATTTAAATATTTCTAATGTTTTTTAACATAACTGGAATATATCATAGCAAAAACATCTCTCAACTTAGTAATCTATAATTGTAAAAATAACTTAAACAAAAACTATAAAGAGCTTTACAATATACGATTCTTCATAAAATTGTATTTTACCTTAATAACAGTTTCTTGTGGATCCAAATTATGCTTCTGAGACAAAATATTAATAACATAATCTGAAAATAAATACAAAGCTAATATTTTTATGGTTTTTATGCAAACTATTCAAATAATAAATCCTAATACAATAGTTCAAGCATTTGCAAGTAATCAAATAATCTGAAATTTTTTATTTATAAAGGCAATATATTCTTCCTGTAATACAAAATTTAATATATTATATTTTTTTGAAGTTACTCTTTAATAGAATATTTATTGAATCTCTGAGAATAAAAAATGTTAATTTAATATTAAAATAAAATTTTTGAAGTCAACTTTTATTTCATAAATCATTAATTGACAAAAAAAAAAGTTTTGAATAATAAATGGGAAAAATGTCTGAGAACACAAGTAGTATGTACTTAACAGCACAGTGTTAAATCATAAGCATTGCAACATATCAGGAAAGTTTTAATTATTATTATAATTAAACTTTTTTTAACTTAATTTTTGTCTTAGTTATTAAGAGTTAAAGAAAAAGACACAGTTGGCAAAAGAATTTGTCTCATTTTATTTTGAAATCATTTATAATTTCAATCCTTTACAATTCAAACTTTATTTAATGATAACAATCTTTTTTTTTTAATATTTTAGTTAAAATTGACAAATAATGTATGGTAAATTTAAGGTTTCCTACATTTTCTATTCATGAATATTTTTAAGCAATTTATCTATGCCTATTAGTCACTAATTTACCAAAAAATTTATAAATAAAGTATATTGATTTCTGTGTGAAATAAGAATAAATGAATTAGAATTTGAGATGGAAAACAGTTTAATGGAAATGGTATTCAGTTTTTATGAACATGTTTGCCTAATGGTTTAGTACATTATGCTTTTAGTTTGCATTGCAGAAATGGTACCTATTAGATTATTTATATTATTAAATTTATTATAATATTTGAATGAAACAAATAAAACCATAATTTAAATACTATGATATATTAAAATAAATAGATTTATAGAAATTATATTTTTTTGAGTAGATTCTCAACATTTTTGGAAGTCAACTACAATTACTTTCAGCTGTATAATAACTCATCTAATAAAGAAATTGGATTAAAAGTGCAAGCTGCTTTTATTGTAATGTTGTGCTTAGTATGAATGTTACATCATAGAGTTTTTTGTACTAAAATTTTAGTCTAAAAGTGCATTAAAATAAAATTACATTTTGATTTTAATTTTTAACTCTCTGATCTTAATATAAAAATAAATTAAGAGACTAATCTATGATGAAATATACAAATAACTACAAAGCAAATATTTTACCTAAAGTCCTTTGGTCAGGTTTAATTATCACCAAGAATTTATTCACCATTTCATACCATCCTTTCAGAGAAGATTCCTCCATCTTTTTCAATTGTTCCAACTTTATTCTAACAGGATGTGGTGTCGTCGATGATAATGTGGTAACTTCAGTTGAGACAGAAGACTGAACAGAATATGAGCAATGGAAAAGAGCAAAAAAGACAATGGACAGGTACACACATTTCATTTTGTACATTTTGGCAGATGTTAATCACTCTAAAATAAAATAAAAAATTACCTATTATTATTAAAATTATTATATTATTAAAACTAAATAAAATTATTGCTAAAAAAATGTTATTTTAAAAAACAATTCACTAATTAATCAAAATTAATATAAAAATACAAAATTTATTGAAACTGGTAATATTACACAGAAAAAATGCTATGAAAATAGAGATGCCTGAAAATTAAGTATAATTAAAATAAATTTAATAATAAAGTACTTAAAATAAATTGCAGAATTATAATACAATTCTTTTGACTTATATCAGTTAGATAAAATAACTTATTTTGAAATAATTTTTGAAACATAGTATGTACATACTGCAAATAGAAATAGAAGGCAAACAATAAATGGCTAGATGAACTTAAGATTTCTTTATTAAGAAATTGATTTCAACTAACCAAACTAGTCCAATCTAACACTGCATAGTTTAAAAATTATAAAATGGCTCTTACTCTGTAATGTAAAAAAGAAAGAAAAGAAAATCACACTTGTTGGCTAGGTTTTGTATATACCACAATTTTTATATTTAAAAGGAAAAAATTAATTAAAAATCTAGGCATTCCAATAATGTTAATTTAAAATAAATTATAAAATATTACAAACACAATGTAATATTATAAATTATACATATAGAATATTTTAATTATATTGATAAATAGTTATTTCCTTACAAGAAAAATACATAATTTTTCAAATGGTATTCAAAATGTATAAGCTAAAAATTTATCTTAAACTATATAAAAGTTACTTCCGACCAAGAAACAAATTTAAAAATGCCAATTTTTCATATTTGATCTTGTGGTCTTAAATATTTGATTAAATATATAGTTTGAAATTTAAAAGTTATCCTAAACTTTAATATTATATCATTATTAAATTTGTTCTCCAAAATTCAGTAAGCAGTATAACATTTTACATATTTTAAGCCACTAAATAGCTTTCTAAAACACAAATAAAAAAAAACAAGAAAATATTCTTATTTTGTATTTTACTATACACTCGACAGTTAACTAAGAAAAAATTACTATATTTGTTAGTATATAATTATTTAAAATTAATTAACGAATATAATTGAGGAAACAATAATTACCACATTTACAAAATATATTACAGAAATTATAATTTAGAAAATTAATTTGTAACTGAATAGTCTGCAAGTACACCCAAGAAAAGGAACTCGAGATACATTGTTTACAAATAAAGAGAGTGCGCAATACCATATAATAAATATTATAGTCATAAGGTAGATAAAAACTTCTATAAGAAAAATATTCTAACAAATATTTTTAAAATGTGCACTTATTTTTACTTACAACTAAATCAGGGCTTGAATGACATTTAAAGAAGTTTAATATTTCAAAGAATTTAATCATATAGTCAAACATAGGCCCCCTAGGCTTAAGGTCAGTGATAACAAAGATAAGAGTTGTTTATCATTATCTTTAAAATAAACTTTCAAAAGAACATGACTCAAGAAAATTTCAAAACGATGAAACTTACTTTTGATAAAATATCACTCAAATATTCTTATAACAATAAAACAGTAAAATCCCGACTAACAGTTTGGCACATTCCTATGCACAAGAGTGCGTAGCAGTTATCTTCGGTGGTTGACGGTGAATTTACAAACACAACAAAAAGAGATTTTCGCGTGCAAGGATGTCATTACCGAATTCCAAGTACCTATCAAGATGAACGGTACTTAGTTACTTGGTAAAGCAGAGAAATTGTCGCTAAAAGTCCCAGCTGATGCCAGGGACGCGTAACCATGACAGTCACGTGACTGACGCCAGATCAAAGAGGCGACCAGACAAAATGGGAAAGGTGAGTGATATACCCAAGCAAGATGTAATTCGAGTTTGTTGGTCGCCAAATGGCGAGCAGTCTTCATTTAGAACATAAAATTTTACTAAAACCAGATTTTACTTAAAAAATTGGGCACTGATTTTTGGATTCCACTTGACCCAAGATGTAAATGTAGACTGGATATTAAAATTTTTTTCGGTTGAAATATACTAAAACTTTGCATTTATTGAGGGTGAACGAAGCATTCAATAATAAATAAAATAACTATACATAAAATATAACAAAGGTGGAATATAAATATATAATCCAGTAAATATTTGTAGCTAATTTAAATATTTCTCTAAAAGAGAAATAATATTAAGCGATCATTCTTATGTTCTCATGTATCGAAAATTCAGTAAAAAAATTACTATCGGTGAATATAAAATATGGAAATTCAAGAAAAGTAAAATCAATGTGTGTTAAAATATCATCAAAATAAGCTTAAAGTTTTTAAATGAATATTTTTATATTTACTTGATTTTGTTTTATAATAGCATTGTATTATTTCTAATGTGTTAAGCAAGAATTTTTAATTATTTTTAAGAATTAGTTTAATTGTAAATTCCAATTTATATAATGCAAATTACTTGCACTTAAGAATATCTCCTCCTTGTATTTTAACTTATTAAGATTAAAATTATCTTCATAATATGAACATATAATAACTCAATACCATTAAATAAAATACAAACTATATATATAAGTAGAATTAAAGTTATCGGAAGTTAAAAATACTTTTTTCGGAAATAATTTTAACTTCCAATAACTTTAGATAATTTATTTAAAATAAAATATATAAGAAACATAATATAAAAAATACAATTTAATATAATATAATTTTATAAAAAATATAAAAATATAGACGATAACTTTAGATAATTTATTTAAAATAAAAAATGTAAGAAACATTTTATATTTTTTATTTTAAATAAATTATCAATGTTTTGTATCGCTAAAATTTGTCGTTAATGAAGAATAAACTTCCTCTATAAAATTAATTATGAAAATATTTATAATTAACATGCCTGAGGAAAATGATATAAAAATGCACTTAATTGGTACAGAATTTAATGTGTTTTACAAGTAACACATAAAATATTATGATTTAGTTACAATAATACATTTCATTTCTTTTAAACCATGTTTTTATCATTAATTAAGCTTTCTGTGAGACATTACAAATGATTTCATCACCAATAGAAAAGTTAATAGGAAAATTATAATGAGTCTCTAGAAGTTTAACCACTATATCCAATCAAAAGGAAGTTTTCAGATCACCATGTCTGCAAAATAATCTTTTACACATTTTCTACAAGATTCGAATCGTTTCTTCTCTACAGCCAGAGTGAAACAAATGTTAGTTCTTCCTTGAATACAGCCTTAAAAATATTTTCAGAATTGATAGTTCAGTAGCTCTACTGAAAAGTAAAGCAATCAAATGCTGCGGTTTGTTCTTAATCCGTTGTAGTTTATGTTCGAAAAAATTTTTTAATATACTTGAGGGAGAAGTCTTTCAGGGTGCTTAGGAATTAATGAAACACGTTGTGAAACACGAATAAAAAATGATTTGTGATTTCCCAATATATATATATATATTTATATATATAATTTTTGTCAATATCGAAATTTTTTCTTGTCCTATCTTCCTTGCACGATATTTTATTACACAAGAAAGAAAGCCTTGGAAAATTGTTTTTTCGAAAAATGAAATGTCTCTTCTGCAAATTATTTCTTACACATATCTGTTATCTTAAAAAAAGTTTCACCCGATAACAGAACTGAGAAATATTTACCTGTTGAGAGGTTCATATATATATATACCCATGTACTTATCATTAAGTAAAGTTACGTTCAAATTTCTTAGCTTAGAAATAATAAAAATTCATATTCTTTTTTTAAAATCTGCCTCAAATTATTAAACGTTTTTAAAATTTGATCGTCAAAAGTATTCAGTTTGTTTTTAAAATAATATATAAATAAATTCAAAATTATAGAATTTATTGAAAAACAAAAATGAAAAAATATCAATTTCTTAAAACTTAAAATCAGTCAAAAGCTCCTATATATAGATATAAAAGTTTCTATGTACCTAAAAAAAAAAACGCGTGATATAAAGCAGGAAATTTCTTAACAATAGCTGTATACTTTTTCAGAACTTATAATGTTTTAATATATATATATATATATATATATATATATATATATATATATATATATATACAGGAGCATATTTTATTCCTACCCAAGGGTCCAGGAGTGGTTGCCGAAGTTTCTACTATCCCTGATATTCTGACCCTAATATGAAAATTTTAAATTTTTATTTCAAAATATAAGAAAAAATTGTGTGCATAGTTAAATACGTAGAATGAAGAACATTTTATGTTACGTGGTTCATCCCTCTGGTGCATTATTTTGGGGTTGTTTTTTAAATTAATTATGGCAAATGTTCGAAATAGCCTTAAATTTTCCTATTAATTAGCATAGTATCTTTATTTTACTAACGTTAAACTTTAATTTCTTGTTTTAGAATATAATATAGTTTTTTATGAAAGTAAAAATGCATTATATATATATATATATATATATATATATATATATATATATATATAT
>JAPDSC010006226.1:168039-214932 GCA_026290005.1 Latrodectus geometricus
AAAAAAAAAAAAAAATACTTTTCTTTTATTTTTTGAATAAACTTGTTTATTATATACATTGCTAAAGATAAATAATTCCATTTTTCTTTTTTTATTTGCATATCTTGTTATTTTCTAATTTCAAAAATATATATATGTTACTTATTCATTTTAAAATTAATTAAGTAAAATTAAAAAGTTGATATTCCTATAAGGATTACTATCTTATTAGCTATCGATTACGTTGCGAGTTTAATCATTATGGATCATGATTACCATGCATGAGAGTATAGAAAAATTTATCCTGGAAAATAAAACAACTTTTAATCGATTGATACTTTTAAATTACATCATTTAAGAAAACGAAACAGTATAATAAATTTACTTTCTTTATCCAAGAGAACAATTTGGGATACATTGTAGAGCGACAACTACTAGTAAGTAAAGTTGCAATAATTATTTCGCATTATGCTTGGCTATAAGTGTGAACGTAACCAAAAAAAGTTGATATTATAAACTTTTTTTTAAATGATTTAGCTTTTAAAAAACATGTGGAAATACTCATTAGAAACTAACAACATCATAACTTGTTAGTATTTTTGATATAAAGTATAAAAATAATTTTTGACTACCTAAAACCGATTCAATTTTGCACATTTTATTGTCAAACTGATTGAGCATTTAAAACAAAATTAACTTCCTTAAACTGTTTAGGCTATTTCGGTTTAAGTGTAGAACCAAGTATATAATATGAATATTAACTTTAACATTTATAAAAGTTTACTACACCATAATGACAATTTATAAAAATTACTAATAAGAAAATTTACTTTCACAACTTTATTAAATTTGTTTTGCTCGAACATTCAATACTTTAGTCCTGAATTTCTAAATTATATCAATGAAAGCTATTAGGAAGTTACGCGCGAGGAAATTGGCTTCCCGTAGAGAAAAAATGTTCGGAGAAGTTGAGTAGAAAGTAAATAAAACTCTTAACCAAAGAAATTAATTATAATTAATGCTAGCTACGCAAGGAGTAAAATTTTCTTGGTTAAAGGATAAATATTTATACAAAAATATTAAAGAATATTACTTATTGCATTAATTTTCCTTCACTAAACATTTATTTTAACGTAATCTAAATATTTAAATACCTTCTAATTTTTAATGTAATAATTATAAAATAAAAACATAATAAAAACATAATAAAAATAAATAAAATTCATAACCCTGCAAGAAATAAACAATTGTCTATTGAGAAAGAAAAAAAAATTACGATTTATGCATCTCAAAATAATATAGTAATTAATTACAGCCTTAACTTTTCACACTAATATTATTTTTATAAGAGTGATATATCAAGAAACTTGAGTTTTACATAGTTTTTATTTTTCTGAATCTTTCCAATAAAATTAGTATTAAAAATCAATCCGTAAAATCCAAATAAAAACTAGCTTTGGATTTTAATTTACAGCACTAACAAAATTACACAATTCTGAATAAAATTGTCTTCAATGTCTATTATTAATATTAGCTTTTTCTTTTAAAACAAATGGAATATAAAATAAGTTTTATTTATCTTTTATAATTACTCTCTTATTAAAGATTATTAATAAAAAAAATAAGAGAAACTTTCTTCTTAAAATACAAATCGATTTACACTTTTTGTATAAAAAATAATAGAGAAAAAAAAAAACACCATTGAATCACAAAGTAACTATAACTTTTCTATTCCTTTCTACGTCTCTCTTACTTTCTCTTTCTTTGTTGCATTCCCCCCCCCCCCCCCATTATTCTAATAAAAATGTGTGTGAAATATTTGGAAATATTTTTAGAAAATATTAGCTTTGGATTAAATTGAGAAAGTTTCTTTAATATTTCCTTAAAGTGTATGAAAAAAACATAATAAAATAAAATTAATCTATCCGTGATATAATTTTGGACAGATAATACTTAAAGTAACGTCATTTATTTTGGTATTTTTGAAAGTGAGACTTTCTCTCTATATACAATTGTCTTAAATTTATATTCTTAGAAATCTCTTTTGTCCCTTGAGGAATATTACTGAGTGTTTTTGCAGTTTTAAGCCTTAATTTAAATAAGTATTTTAAACTAAGACTTAAGCAAAGTTAAAATAAACTTTAAAAGCTAAAGTCAGCTTTTTTCCATATGAAATTAAGACTTTGGGATGCATAATTGTGATGAATCAAAAACTGGTACTGAATCATAACTGAGATTACTTTTGTTTGCAATAAACTGAATTTCATAATGCAGTTTAAAGCAAAATTAATCCTTTGATAGCCTACACTGTTGAAAACTTCTTATCGAAATAAAAGAACAGATTACAAATTCCTTTTTTTTTCAAGCAGCTAAAGCGAATGATTCACATTTTGATGGAGCAAAATAAAACAATAGGTATTTAAAATATGAGAGCATTATGGTGAAAATTAAACTGAATTTTCCAAAATTAAAAAAACTACTCTTCCCAAATAAAACAAAAAGAAACAACAACTTTTATGCAAATGCTTTTGGAATTTGCCAAGAGCTTATATACACGCATTCTCATTAAATCTGAACCTTAAACAGCTTAATGGCTTAGCCTTCAAGAAACTAACGTGCTCAAATGACGGAAAATAAATAATGATAAAATAAATGTGGCGGTAACTTCGCAAACGGTAAAGTGCCAGAATAACTTTTTTACAAAAAAAAAAAGTGACTCACGCATCCCTTACAAATCGCTCACCTTGAAAAAGGAAGTAAAAAAATAAGGAAAAAATCGTCCTTGATGTTTCAGGTAAGCGTGAAAAAGTCCCATCTTAAAACTTACTCAAGGCTATAAATCTGCTTTTTTTTTTCTTCATTTTTTATTGTTCATTTCTCTTTTATAAATGAAAAAACGAACTATTTCTTTGCATTTTATACTGAGAATAATAATAAATGAACATCAGACATATTTAATGACATATTAGTAACGACTACGCGCTATACTGAGCACGTAACGGTTACAAGTTTTTGGCAAATGATAGTGATTTGATAGTGTCTAAACTGGTTTCTTTGACGGCAGAGGTCAGTTTGTTGATGGAACGAAGCTGGCGATGTTAAGTACTACTTCTTTAATTAGTGTGTATTTTTATTTTACTCTTCCAATATTATGACTGTAGTAACGTACTAAACATTTGATGATTGTGAGAAAATGTTTATCTTAAACTACAATGAATGAAATTTGATGCATTATTTAATTTAGGTTTTAAAAATAAAATTCGTGTACAACTTATTATAATAAGAAAGACAAAGTCACTCAAATAAAACATTCTTGAAACTGATAATATTTAAGCCTCTTGAATTCAATTCGACACCGCATTAATTTAAAAATAAGTAAGATATAAATACATTTCATGTCAGTTTTGCTGAAATATTTCTGTATAATCAACAACTCAAAGAATAAAACTGAAAGTTAATACGGGGAAAATATATTCCAGTTGGCGCACAGGTAAAATTTCGTTTGCTTATTTTATTTCAGAGAATATTTTTTCAACATAATAGTCAACACATTAATATCTGCTTAGACTTAGTTTAAGAATAAGTGAGAACCAAATATGGCTTCAAGATTATTTTGCCCGAAGTACCTTCATCCAATCTTTTGTTTCTATAAGTTTATGAAATATTAATGGACGATAAATTCGTCCAAAAAAGGCATTAAAATTGTGATGATATTTTTTCTATAAGATATGAAGAACAATTTGATATTTTAAAAGTTAATGAGAAAAACGTAATAGTATTCATTATTTGATTGTTGCACACTTCATTAAAGGAATATATTTTCATTGCATTGGAAATTTGTTTGTAAAGATTCAACTAATTTATTTTATATTCAATTACTACATCGGATTATATTCAATTACTTCAATGGATTTTGAATACTATAATTAATTTCTCTTTGAAATTAAAAGTTTACATGGCATTTACATAAAAGCAATTCTTATATATATATGCCCATGTAATATATATCCAATATAAAAGTGAATAAAAAATTAAACAAAAGTATCTAAAAAGTTGTGGTACAAGCCACAATAATTGTCTTTGAGTAAAATAAACTGCCATTTTACACTTTTCTACAAAACAACGTTATTGCAAACATTTTCTTTTCGTTGGTGTCATATCCTTCTATCTTATAAATAAATGATGTTCGAAATAAGATCGGAGCAGGAAGACAATTTAAAAACAGAGGAAAATCAATTTAGATTAAACATAGTTAACTTGTATGCTTTTTATTAAGTTATAAATTCACAGCACAAGTTTAATATCAAGTTCCATTAATGTATGTTAAAAAAAATATTAAAGACAGAGGTTATTAATGCATTAAAACTTCTTTTACCCTTGAAAGTGGAAAAAAAATATACCACGGAAGAAAAAAAATTTTAGTTTCAATTTGGAGGAAGACAGTAATTGAGAAATAAAATAAAGCCTGTAATTAAGTTAACTCTTTTTTTTGTAAAACACTTCATATTAAATTAAAACTATGTGTCAATGCAGCAAGTTATAAAAAAAGATAAAAAACAAAATGATTGGAAGACAAAGAAAGGTAAGTGGAGTTATTGAAGTGAAACTGAATTTTAAAAGATTGCTTAAAAGCTTTCTTTGTGTACGCTGAAGTGTCATTCAAGCATAAAAAACATGCAAAAAATTTAACGCCTTCGGTAATATTTATTTGGAAAGGTCATTAATTTTTCCGCTGATATTTTCCAAGTGATGCACGTGCTACATTGAAATGTAAAATTGCATTTAAGAGTCACGTTTTCAAATAATGTTTTTAATACTAAGAAGAGTTTTCATTAAACATTCTTAAAATTTTCAATGTTAAGAATGTTTAGTCATACTTTAAGCATCTACATTTCTTTTGAAACTTAATTATTACAGAAAAATTATATGCACAGATGGAGATATTAGCGTTTTAACAAAGGAGCAAAAAATTTCTGAGTTCTATCTCTGACAGACGTGCGTGCTTGAAACAGAATCACAGTATCTGTCTCCTGTTACTTGGCAATTATTATGACAGTATCGCATACCTTTCATTCTTTCTCTCTTCAGACAGACTTACTCCTACAGATCAGTGAATTTCATTTACGGTGACGCAGTGTTAGTCACAATCTGCAATGATCTCTTCAAGGCTTCAATCAAAGGCCATAGTGTTCTCAAGTCCTTTGAATATAATTCCGCCACAATGTTAAAGGGAAAGGCACATGCAGCAAAGTATAGCCAACATTTTCTACCATCCATTAAGGTGTAATCATAAGTATGTTCATAATGCTGATAAAAGTGTCTTTGGGTAATTTTTTTAATTAGAAAAATTATAAGTAAAATTTTTTTAGTGGTGACTTTTATCTGACTATTTGTATTTGTATAGTAATACATTATTAAGTAAAAAATAATAATTATATATACATATAAATGATATACAAATGTATTATTTGTTACGGATGCAACTAATAAGAGGCCATGTTAGGCTTAAAATAAAATAGCCAAAAATTCAGAGACAGAATCAAATCGATAAGACGTATATATGTTGGTAGATTTCAATAACACAAAACATGTATTTAAATTCTAATGCATGTTATACTGAAATTCATAAAAGACTACTAAAGAAAATCTTTTTGTTTTCAAACTCTATTTCTTAATACATATTTCATTGATAAATAATTTCTGCCCACTTACACAACACAAATTGCAGTAGATTGATTATCAGTTCAAATTTTGAGCGAATCTTCCCAGTGGAAAAACTGTTACTCTGTTGGAACACTTTGACTAAGAAATTATTGGAACAGTATGAATTTCTGGATTATTCAATTTGTGATTTATTGCTGTTATTAATCTGATACTGAAATTATGTTTTTGATACAAATATAATGTTGTCTTTAGGAACATTTCACAGTATCTTATTTATTTCTCAAAAGAAATAAAAAGCAAGCGCAAATGCTTTATTGTGTTCTATATAACTCAACTGTACACTTAATATAACTTGTTCAGCTTATTACGTATTTTTCACGCCTAAGTTTTATAAGCAATTTACAACTTATTTTCATCTTGTTTACAACAAATCAGAAGAAGTAATCCGAAAAAAAAGATAATTAATTTTTCAAATCCACCCAATTTAGAATTAAAATTGCTTTTCTTCCTTAAAAAAAAAAAAAAAAAAATACAAGCGTTTTATTATTTTTTTTTTTAATTTTTTAAATAACTTTTGACATTAAATGCTTAATCGTCGGAAAAGAAATAAAAAATTTATGAGAATATACATCAAATTAATATTACTGCAAGCAGTTTGTATTCATTAAAAGAGACAAAATTATGCAAGCAATCCAATAAAATTTCGTAAACATTCAGTAAACTAGAAAATATGTTAAAGTTATATGAATGTGGATCGTGCAAACACTGAATTATAATTTATCCTATATATACAATCTCCTTCAGCCATAGCAATTTCACCTCTAGTAACCCATTACTGGGTCATCTTAGATGTATTGTATTCATGTGAATAATTCATTATAAGTGAAAAATAATTGCGCCGGGTGGGAGTGAAATACCATAAAAGTGATGAGAAACTACCGAGATGCATGAGTGATTCATGCATTTTTAAGAAGAGTGCGCTTTCTGAAGGTCCTTTATGAAACAATGCCCTTAACTTTCTCATGCGTTTTCACTTTCGCAAGGCCTTTGGCCTTCTTTGTTTTGGGTTAACAGCTAACACAATCTATGCAAGAACTCCACTCACACCAAATTGGGCGAGCGATCAAGTATGACATTGACAATGACAACCGTTGATCTCCGGGTTATCATGCTGCCTTATGATCCATTTGATTGAAGATATTGGTTTCATCAGGAGATCAGAGCACAGATTTAGGTTTAAAGAATACCGTAATTTTGTGGAACGTTTTCCTGGATGATCTTCATAAAACCCACGATTTATACATTTTAAATAAGTTAGGAACTAACCTATGAAATAAAGAAATTCAAAGTTATCAAACTTTTTCGGTACTTGAATAAAATCCCATCGATAAGGAAAGTTGGTGTAAATGTCACCAGATAGACACCAAATCATTTAAAACTGTCCCTCAATGCATATTTAATGAGAATCAAACAGAATGTAGAACATACGGTTAATGAAAATTATGGTAAAGTTTATTATAAAAATAACTTAGCATAAAGATATTTTAAGTTCATGAATTTAAGAAAAAAATGTTATTTGAAGTATAAAACTAAAAAGCATAATATTACATTGGTAATAACATTATACTCTATTCCATAATTGTGAACTTTTTGCATCAACAATAAATAAATCTAAGTGTAATCAAAACATCAATATAGGAATTCTCCCAGTTTCTTTTTGAAAGAATACTTGTTGGTAAAAATATTTAACGTTGCAACATCACTTTTTATTTGACTTCAAGAGAAGTTTCATATAATTTTCCTACTTGTTGAAGCATTTTTTAGAGGATGTAATCACATACGTTTAAAAATACTAAATTGGATTCTGTTCTACTGTTGATCCCAATTTTTTATTATTTTGTTATGTAAAAGCAGAGAAAATGCTGTTAGATCTGACCTCTTTTTTAAAAAATGCAAATGATTTTTATCAAAGTAAGAAACACACTACTTTGTAGTTTTCAATTAATGGTAAAAAATCATGTCATTTGGACAATTTTTTTTTCTTTTTTAATGTGAGATTTTACACACATACTAATTTTTTCTATATTTTTCAAAGTATTCATCAGTTTTTAATACACTAATGTATTTTTGGGAATGACTAACTTTAAAAAGCAGCGGACAACATATATAAATTTAGTATTGAGCCTTATATATAAATGAATATACGAAAGTATTTTCATCAATATGATTTGTTAGGTAATATGATTTGTTATATAAAATTTAATAAAACTAAAAAAAAAATTCCAACGTTATTAAAATTTATTTGCCTATATTTTGTTGAATAACTTAAATAAAATTAAAACTGTTTTAAAATATACGCTTATAAACTGGAAATGTTTTTTATGTAAATTATTTTTTCATTATTAGTATTTTAATACAATCATATACAAAAATCATGAAATATTAATAAAATAAATGAATAAATCATCAAAAAAATCATAGACCTACATGGAAAATCTAATTATTTTAATAGTGAATTAAATTATTAAATTTGCGTAACATTACGCGCCATTTATATTATTACTTTTATTTCAATACGACACAGTAACAAAACGAGCTTTAAAATTCACGCTTGATTGCGTAAATAATATTAAAAAAAGTAGCTGAAAGAGTTTCTAAGTAAAAAGATAAAAGAAGAATTATAAGAGGTGGGGTAAATTATCTGTTAGGCAGGTGTCACATCCTACCAAATAAACAAAGGATTCTTTGAAGGTCGCACTATTTTCTCTAAAAACTGCGGAAGCACACAACCGGCAGACAATAAAACAATGTTTTTCCACATTTCATTCACAAAATCCAACCTTGCAGGAAGTGCGCTGTTACACGTGTATCATAAATAGTAGGATGGTGTTAATTGGAAGAGAATAGGCGAGATATTTTTTCCTAGTAGAGGAAATTTTTTCCTTCCAATTAAAAGGTAGTAAAGAATAAAATAAATGTTCCTTTCCGTTAGTGATGAATTGAGATTGTAACGCTATGTAAGCATAACCACTGAATTCGTCTCCAGATATTTCGGTTTTCGTGAAATTGATGAATCATTTTTTTGTAAAAACTGAATCATGATTACAGAAATGCTGTAAAATATGAATAGCAAATATGAAATTAATGTTTAGCAAGAAATAAAAATGGAAAGTCAAAATTACATATTATGAGAAATACTAAATACCAAATATTAGATACTAAAATTCAACTGAATTAATCAATAAATAGAAATTTAAAATTCTTATTTTTACTTACACTTTTTGCATGTTTCACTTTTGAAGAAAGCGGTGAAATCTCACCGAAGAAATCTCATTTTCTCACGCAGTTACAGTTTTAACCAATTTTTAATTTTTTTTTTTTTTTTTTTCCATTTTAATTTTTCCTAGTTAAAAACATCTCATAAGTTTTATACCATTTTAAGACACGAACCATATTCATATATGAGCATTTAATCAATATCTAAGTATACTATTTTCATCCGAATGTAGTTAATGCATATTAATTAAACATTAAAACTGAATAGGATTGATAATTAATCTTGGGAATTAGTGATCTTAAATAAATGACGTTGTTACTATGCTCAAATTTTTTACATCTTTCAATCTCATTTTAAACATTTACGCGTATGGCACATTTTCAATATAGAATTTACACCAAAAAAATTTAAGATTAAAACTATCAAAATAATTGGTTTTATAAATAAACATAAAATATTTATTTATAAAACAAAATTAATATTCAGCTTATTTAATGCGGTATTGAAGTTTCTTAAGAATAATTTACAACTGAATAGTTACCTCAGCCATATTTGTAATTTTTTTTCAGTGTGATTTAAATATTTAGAATTTAGTTATAGTTTGAATTATTATTTTATTTATAAAATATGCTATATTTATTTTTTAAAATAGTGGAATAAAAATAAAATATACGACGACTTGATAAATAATTAATTGTTTGACTTCAGGAATAAAAAGGCAAAGATGTATTACTCATCTTGCTGAAGTAAATGATTGCATTTAAATTTACATATATTTTTATGAGAAGTGAGCACAATCTACCACGAAAAATCACAGGTGATTAAAATTTAATAGTTTCCCCATTTTTATTGCATTTCTTTTGTGATATAAAATATGAAAGACCTATTTTTTGAATTATATCGATTTCTATATTCTCAGTTCGTTCTATCTAAATATAAATTATAAAAATGGTATATGGGTATATATAGTTGTAAGTGTGGACGAAAAAATTTGCTATTGTTGATAACTAAATCTTTAAATTTTAAAAAAGTGGTGGTAGGTTGTTAGAACAATGTAGAAGTAATTTAAAAGCTTGTTCAATGATAAAAGCTTTGTATTTATGGTTTTCTTTTATTATTCACTTGTATATTCAAAACCTAAATAATTTTTTTATTTATTAAACAGCGGCTTAGTTGTCTCCAAGTAACAAAATATTCAAAATTATTAGCAAATTCTATTGAATGGATGTTGTTTAATGCAAATGCAACATTTAACATTATTAAAAGATTTTCATTGCATGAAAAAATAACAGAATCAATCAAAAATTGCACTGTTGTTCAGTAATGGACGTATTACTCAGTTGCAGTAGTTGTTTGAAACAAATAAATCCTAGTTTCTCAAAAGCTTTGAAAATTAATTGAGCGTAGCGACGTAGATTGTAGGGGTTCTGTTTTGGCGAGTGAACTGTAAGTTTGTAGAATGCATTTTCTCTGACCCAGGGAACTTGGGAGGTACTTGAATAAACGCTTCACATTATTCCGGACGATATGTACTGTGAAAATGTGATGCTAAGTAAAGCTGTTAATTAACCGTATGTTCAAAATGACAACATCGGGTAATAGAATAATTAATCTTTCCTCATTTTAAGTAAACAGTTATATGTGAGTTTAATACAAATATCTGGAAAAATTGAAAATTTAGTCAATGCAAAATATAAAAATGAATGATGATATTAAGCTAAAAATAAGCATGTCTTTAAATTTTGGAAAATTTTATAGAAATTTTTATAGAAAATTCATAGAATTAAGTAACAAATAAAAAATTATTTTACCTTAATTATGATTAAATAAATTAGTTCTCAGGATAATTTAACGATGGTTTGGATACCATGAAACTATTTTAGCAAAAGAAACGTGTTTTGAATTTATTAAATAAGGTATTTTGACAATGAGATGCTGACAGTTAAATAACGGAAGGATAAACAGTGACAAGAATCGAACCTGATATTTTCCACTCTTGAGAACGTGGTCTTACTATCGGGATATTATGGTGAGTTCACGCGCCAGACATCCCTGTTTAACTGGGATAGTCCTAGTTTCAGACGAAATCCCAGTATTTTGTTCAAGTTATTTCACATTCCAGTAAAAATTCAATTTTATATTATAGGTGACTAAAAAGTTTAAAAATAATTAACTGTGAATGATCATTTAGAATAATTGTTTTGTCATTTATTTCTGTACTGTAGGAAAAGCGAAATTAAAGAAGATTAATGGTCTGCTAGTAAAAAATAATATCATTGTATGTCGTCGTATCGTCTTGACTCTCCAATTACGATCAAGAGCAATGTTAGAGACTGTCCAAATGAGTCCAATATTGAGCACAAAGAAGTGTAGCTTTAGCACCAGAAGATATTTCGTTGCATGCCAAGTCATGTGTAACTACAATGGACTTGCCAACCTCGACTTTGGCCGCTTATGACAGCGATAAATCAATCAATTGTCTGTCAGTTTCTATTGGCGGTGTCTGTTGTGTTAATGAGCTATCGATGCTTTATTTATGTTTTAAGTTAACGTTTATGAGTTCTCTGTTAAAATTTCAAAATGGTCATCTAAATTCACAGATGATCTACAGAACTCTTATTCCCTTTTTTTGAAGAAAGTATGTACTGGTAATCAAGGTGATAGAGTTAAATATTCCCTTTGTAATTCTGAGTTTTCAGTTGCTCAAGGTGATCGATCTGATGTAAAAGATCATTTGCAACCGAGTAAGCACAAAAAGTGTTCATATGCTTCTAGCTCATCAAAATTGACGAGTATTTTTTTAAAGGCTCCGAATACTAATGACAGAAGTTATACTTAGCAGCGAAAGAAGCGTTGTTTATCACACACACCAAACCATATCTTAAGTCTCAATTCAAATTCATGTCCATCAAGACTCATTTCTAAGTATTTTGAACCTAAATTCTCACTTGGGAAACTAAATGTAAGACAACAGTTTTAAATGTCATAGCTCCTTTAGCTCAAGAAAAAGCTTAAAGAAGACTTGACCAACTCAAACTAAATATTTGTAAGTAAGGATCCATCAAAAAGAAAGGATATCAAAACTTGTGTCAATTTTGCGCTCGTTTAATCTTAACACGTCAAAATTAGAAACAGTGGAAACAAGAAAAGTCTACCAGAGATGTGATTATACTTCAAGTTTAGAGGAAGGGATCAGGCTTTTTTCTCAACTTCAAGGAAAATCATAAAGGAGCCTCAATATGATTAAGGTTGTTGAGCTTGCCATCTGCTCACCTGGGACATCAGCAGCTGTTGACAGAATATTTCTTGAACGAACAACTCATGGGATAATGATAGAGTTTTAATGAAGAATAGTGATAAAACCAAAAAAGTTTTTAAAAAAAGTTACAGCCAATGAAATATACATGTACATATCGCTCAAACTCTTTATTCATTCAGAAAATGATTTTCTTACTCAAGTAAAACTTATAAACATTAAAATGTAATAAATCAAGTATTTGAATTTATAAGCTTGTGTCATTTATTACTACCTCCGATTTAATTTTCTAATTAGTAATTATTTGTTCATAATATTGAGAATAAACTCCCATCTAAAGCAATCAAAAAACCTTTTAATTCTTGAAGTATTGCAGTGTTCCGGTTGAACATTTATGAAATCTCCCAAACTTATATATAAAATACATAAAAAATATACCTTGAACATTTATTTAATCATTTATAGGTTCATTATATAAATATTGTAAAAGAAGAAATTTGTTATAAAAATTTTCTTTTACAATGGCATCTGTTAATAATTTAAGTCACAATTTGGAAAGCTTTAGAAAAAATCATCTTTCAACGTATAACATTTTATGCATCGTTCGGCTTTTCCTACTGATTTTTTATTTTTTGTCACGTAAAATTTATGGTATGGTGAGTAATATTATTCAAATTAGAAGTTGAAATTATTTATAAATCATAATGACGTTAAAATAACATTTGATGGAGAATATATTAAGCTTTGAATTTGCAGATGTCATATGAGGATTAGAAAGGATGATTGTTAATAGTTGAGCTAATTGTTAGAAGATAGTTTATAATAAAAATTTATCTAAAAAAGATCATATTCTTTAATCTATCAGACTTTCATTCTTTAATCTATTTAAAAATGGAACTGGGTTTGGTACAATAACAGTTAGAGGTGTAGTGTGATAATTTATTTTAAGAATGAGAAACGATTCACAGAAGATAATAAGCTCTTTTAGGTTTTATACATATTTAAAAAAATCTCGTTAAAAAATCATTGAATAAATATTTTTGATTTGAATAGCTATGAACAAAATAAAAAAATAAAGTGGTTTTAAGTACTTTTTTTAAATTTACATTTTCATAATGTTTTCAAGAACTCGAAATAAAATTAAGAAAAGTTTCTAGAAAAAGTGTAAATGTTAAAATTATTCACATGGATACAACTCAGACGACAAAAAACAATAAAAATTACTAACAATAGAATAAATGGTAAAACTATTCCGTTTAAAACTCCTCAATTTACATTTGACTTCATTGTGTTTTGAATTATGCATAGAGCAAAGGCTATAAAACTGTGATTTAAGCATTTTGCACACAAAGGTCTTTATTCTATTCATGGTAAATATGGGTGGAAATCGATTTTTTAAGCTAAACATTTAAATGTGGCGTTATTTTCCGCTTGTCTGCTTTTGTGCAAGGGTATAAAATACTTTACTTGATTAAGTCATTCCCACGGAAGTACCATATACGGAAAACAGAACTTATTTCGGGAATCGAACTATGTCTTGGACATAAATAAAGACAGTCTAGGCAAGAAAATCATCACAGAAAAACAATGGCTGTGCCCACTCTTTTTTTTTTTTTTTTGCATCAAATGGATGCAAAAATGCAGAAACATTTTTTTTAATTTTTTTTTTATGAACGTCAAACTTGTTGTTCAAGCGATATCAAAAACAGAAGGCAGCTATTGCAGCGTTTTAGAACTGAAACACCCTGCAGTGATTCATTGGAACTTTTTTTCAAAAAAGGCATAATATAGAATGTCACACTTCAGTGAATAAGTAAGCCAATCCCATCTGTTTGATATAAAAAGCTGAGCAAAAAGGGAATTGTGAAAGGGGTATAATAGAACTGGCGTCAGATCTCGTTTGATGCCACGGTTTCATTATTATTAACCGACGAGAATTAAATTATTTTTCAAGGTTTAATGTGCTGTAATCTCTTTATATTTGCGAACTTCTAAGAGGATTATTCATACTTAAATTTCAGTAGACAATGTCTTAATTGCATAAATACTGCCAGAATCTAAATCACACGAACAAAGAAATCTTCTTTCAAATATTTGCAAACAAATGTAAGAGATTTAATTTGAACCGAACGATGATAAAATATTTACTATTTATATTTTAATCGCTTAGAAGTGATTTTTAAATCCATTTAATATTTCTAAAATTTTCACAGCAATTACAAACTTAAAGTTAAAAAAATTTTTAAAAAAATGTAGAAAAGATATATATATATATATATAAAGATTAAAACACACATTATTATATCATTATCTTTATTATTTAACTATTTCATTGAAAAAAAGTAGTGCTACGCCCCTTATAATTTGAGGCACACATATATAATTTTATTTTAAAAACATGCAAATTATTTTATTTATATTTAAATCATATTCACATTTTTTTCTTATATTCAGAGTATTTCTTTTTTGAAATACACTTGAATTTTATGAAATTTCAAACACATTATTCTTTTATAAACTTTATTCAAATTTCAAAATCAAACACAGGATGAAAATTGAAAATATTATATTCTATTAATGAAAATATTAGGTTATACAGCTTTTATACCGTTTAGTTTGTCTCTCAACGGAAATTTCATTTTTTGACATAAGGACTAATTAGACCACGAATTGCAGTTTAAAGTGGATTCCGAACTTACTACAAACATCCAACCAAAGGTGGAATTTTAAATCTCCTTTGGTTGGATGTTGGATGGAAGTTAAGTTCAACATTTTTTCAATCTATAATTTTCCTAATTTTCTGAAGTTAATAATGAAGATTAACGATTTCAAGATATGTAGTAGATTGAAATATTTTGAACATTACATTAATGAAATCACCGAATGATATCAACCATTTGATATCCAATTATAATGAAATACGGATTTAGAATGACTCATGCACCTTTTTTTTGTAACTAAATTAAAACGATATCATTAAGGTTTAATATCACCTGGATACTGATAAGATATCTTTTTCACCAGCTGCCTCCATAATTTTTCGTACCCATACCTATAATTAGACTTATTTGCTGAGATCACAATTTTTATGACTGGAATTGAAATTGTAATATGAACACTTCTTCCTTATTACCTGTTAATTGTGGGTCATTTTTATTGATGATTTATTTAAACAATATTGAAATATTCCTAAATTATTCAATGTATTAAAGTACATAGCTATCCGCCTATTAAGTTCTTTTTAATCAAATTAAATTCTGTGACATAGTGTATATTTTCTGACATTTTAACTCTCTGGCAATTCAATAAGAACAACCTTTTCTCAGTATTTATTAGCTAATAAATGCACATTTGCTTGAGATACAACACTTGTACTTATGCAAACATCATAATCTTTGTTTTAACTGATAAGTTCAATGACATTTGATTATTCTAGGAAATCTTGAATTTGTTTTAGCAAACTCATCCATCCGGATTTCCACTCCCAAAATTTTTGTTAATGTCTTTGCTTTTCTAAAGTTTTTTTGTTCTACATCTATAAAAAATGTAAGAATCCTATCTCGTTCAGATTCATCTGTCATTCTCTTTTGATGAAGAAGTGCTCAGTATTAGTATACATCGTGTTTTTATTCATTTTTTCATAGCTTTAGGAGCAAAGATAAAAACTGAATGAAAGAAATAGTCATTCGTTTCCAAGTTAATACCATAAAACCAAAAAAGTAAATATAAATAGGCTATATAAAAAAAGAAATATCAAAATGTATTTTCGATTTCTGATTTTATAATAAATATTTTGTGTGATTTCTATCGGTATTTTTATTTTTTTTTTCAAAAACCTGGAGCGCTAATTATCAGCAACAGTTAAATATGCATAAAATTTTGTCTTCAGTTTGGCTTTCAAACTTGAATTGCATTTTTATCTTGATTTTTGATAGAAATTGCAGCATGCGATAAGATTTTGAAATACTTTTTCGTGTTTCATAATCCAATCTAGCATCTGCAATCCTTTTTCGCATAAAACACCGTACTGCGCGCTGTACGTAGAAACCTTTTTTTATTTATAATAATCTTCATACCAGCAAATTTGAATTTTTAAGTTTATTCAAATTATTTTTACTCAGAATGGAATGGATTTCAATATTTTGGAATTCCAGTTAAGTATTCTTTTATGACATTATAGTCTCGTCTCCATATAAGTTTAAATTATACGAATAATTTAGAACATAATCCCATATAATATTTAACAAAAAATACGATAATTTGTTATTGACAAAGATAATTTGAATACAGAAAATCCTTGTTACCCTCAAGTTTTATTAAGTTAAAATCTAATTTTTATCACATCCAAAATATTCCATTTAAATTAACATTTTTATTAATTTAAATGGGACAATTAAATATAGAAGAGGAATTATAATTCCTATCCTTAGAATATTTATGATTTTTCACAATTTTTTAAAAATATTTTTGCACATGGTTGTCTAGTAGTATACCATGTTTTTCATTCAAGATGATATGAACGCTTAGTATTTCTTTTCTAAATAAAACACAAAATTTATTCAAGAATTCGAAACTTCTAAAAGAAAGTGAGGAAAACCTTCTCACATCTATCTATAGTTAATAACATGACAAGAATTAGGAAAAGATTTAGAATTCCACTTAAGAAGTTTCAAAAGATTAGCTTCCACTTATAAATAAACATACATAGATATGATCTCAACTAATTCAATCGCGAAATGGAAATAAACTTGATCTTTCCGGCGATAAAACAAAAAATAGACACTTTTTTTCAGTTGACTAGAAACAAATGCACGCAGTTAAAAAATTCTGGGTAAAAATTACCCTACAATGTATTAGACAAGGAACATAAGAGTTATAAATAGTATCCTTAATGGAATAATTACTGTTTCATACAAATATCATCGCCAAAAAGATACGCAAAATGGTCGCCAAATACTCGAAGTCCAATTCTGCTCATAAGTTGGAAACGGGTCATTAGATACATGTATGCAACAAACTGATGAAAAGGTTTTTGGGAATGTTTTTTACGCTCGTGTTGTTATATTTTTAAACATTTCATTTATAAAGGAAATGTATCATTTCATGCGACTCCTTTTTTATGAAATCAAGGTTTCATGGTTAGTTGTTATACAGAGAATGCATTTTGTGCAATTTTTCTTCATTCAATATTGATATTGACCGCATTTACAGAACTTGGCGTGAAAAGTCAACAAATGTAGGATTTATATAAAACTAGCTGTACCCGCCCGGCATTGCCCGTGCATTTAGAAAATGCAGATAAGTGAATAGCGCAGGAATAGTATTGTAGGACATGTAGACTGTCTCTCTCTCTCCCCCCCACACACACACACAACATTCCCCGTCGATAAGAAGGAACAATATATCCTAAATATTTTAAACGGAAAATTTTCCAAAAGATGGTTGCCAGAATTGTTTCTCAAAAGGAGCTGGTACAACCCCGGAATCAGCTATCGGCAAGTAGCGATCTCGAGAAGAAGTTTTATAAAAAATTTTTTTTAAATTTTTCTAATTCAAAAATCGAAAATCGGGCTTCGAGGTCTGGTGGCCAGCCCCATCTTAGCGAGAAAAAAAGGCGCCAAAAACAGGTATTTTGCTTGGCGAGAAAAAAAGTCGCCAAATATCTGATTTGGGGGGAGTATATCAAAGTAGTTCCCAATGCAAAAATTAAGAAAAACAATAAAATCTCTTGGCTCAGATTTACTGTACGGTCGCTCTTGGCGCGATTTTCCAAAGTTGGCGATAAATAACATTTTCTGACAATCCAACCAATTCTGATTAATCGCAGATGAAGGATTCCAACCAATAAAAAATGGGAGATTCTGACAAACTGGGAACCAACCAATGAAAAATGGAATATTTTACTTATTTTCAGACTTCACTTGTGCAGATTGGCGAGGTTGGCAAGATTTTTGGCGATTTTTTAAAAAATCGTCAAGAGCGACCGTACAGTAAATTTTTACCAATCTCTTTTCCCCCCCCCCCCCTTTGGTTGCTATGTTAAACCGTGTCCGTTGCGATGGCTTACATGGTATTTATTTTGATAAATCAAATCGAATCGACAAATTTGAAGTCTTCGGCATTTGTAATTCGAATGTTGAGTATAATACTTCACTTATTGTGGTTTTGGTGATAGAAAGATTTCAGATTTTCGTTTTTCATTTTTATTCTAATTCAAATAAAAAAAAGTTTGATTCCTTGTAGATTTTCTTAATAACTTTGCTTAAGGAATCAAGTATTTTTGTTCATTTTCTATATTTATTTAGTTTAATTATTTTAATTAGAAATATATTATATAAATTAAAATTAGATGTAAGTTTGATTTCCTAACGATTTCTTATTAAAAAGTTTAAGTGTATCTAATAAATTCTTCAAAGTTTTTATTTGCTTTCAAGAATTTGAGAAAACTTGAATGATAAATAAACTGCTATTCGTTTGTGCTAAAATGAATAATAATTAGAATTTCCTGAAGAATGTATTGAGTCAATAATATAGTATGAAAATGGGTACTTCTTCATTTCACCGGTGCAAGTTATAAAGACGCCAAATGGCATTACTATGCGTAACAAAAAATCACAAAATTTCTGCTTTTTCCATCATTAACTTTCTGTTTTTTCCAAACATTTTAAATAAAAAAAAAATATTTTTACAAAATAAAATTTTCAATTAACATTAAATGAATTAAATTAATGGTACAATCCTAGGAGACAGGATTCAATTTGTCACCAAAGGTCCCATACCTTTGGTGACAAACGGGAAAAAAAAGCGTCCAGGCAGAACGAAATGGCAAAATAAGAATTCTAGAAATCGTTACGTTTATCGTATCTAGTGTATCAAAGTAGGATTACCAAGAATGACAAAATTTATAACCAACTAAAATTATTCATGCCAAGGAACTAAAGCACATTTTAACCTAAGATTCAAAACACTGATGACAATTTTTCGACATAATGCAAATGAATATCTAGATCCGTTGTAGAAAAAGTCCTTAATAGGTGAAAATGCGCTTTAGGTCCCCTACTTGGCGCGTTTTCAAAATCGCCGATGACATGGCGAAAATTCTACGGCTATTTCAAAGTGAAACTTAATTAGCGACCAATGAAAAGACTAAAACAAAAGGATAATTAATGAGCATGAGTGAAAAAGCGCATCAAATTCGCGAGTTGGTGAAGTAGGGGAACTAAAGTGCAATTTAACCAACAAAAGAATATGGAATTAATTTTATAATACACACATACACAATCAGCCAGTTTAACAATATAAAATTCCAAACACGAAAAACAAAAAGCATCATACTTATAACTTAAAAGGGATAAAAAGAAATTATTGGCTGTATCCCAGTGTACGGTACGCTATTTTTATACAATTAATATAATTATAGAATATACAATTAATATCATTATATAATATAAAATTATATTATTTTATACAAATAATATAATTTTATACATTATTATATACAATTAATTATAATTGTATATATGATTACCGTTGTATATATGCGTACCGTATAAGGAGCGTACCGTTCACTGGGAATTAACCGAAATTATTAAAGGCGGAAAAAATTATAAGGGTAAGTAAAGTCCAAATTTTAAAATGCAAAATTAAGATTTCATCTTGATTATTATAAGTTATTCTCTAAAACATAAATAATAACATTTTATCACTCACTCATAATTTTGGCTTCATTTTTTTTTTTATTCTTCCATAAAAGCTGATCCTCTACTTTGTAGGTGGAGTTTTTTCTTCCCCAGGTTTCTTTTCTCCTGGTTTTCCTCCTTTATCATCAGGCTGTCCGGGTTTTTTCTCACCAGGTTTTTCTTCAGGCTTTTTAGGATCCATTTCTTCTCCCACGGGAATTAAATACTCAAATGAAAATATGTGATGAATTTTTTGCTTTAAGTAAACTATGCAGTAACGCAGCTTATCAAATCAAAATTAGAATGTGAAATTCTGCAAATTGTCTCACTTCACTCGCGTATCATATCCACGTAGCACCTTCTCACGTGGATGTTCAAACCAGCCTTTACAGTTTTAAATAACTGTAACAATTTTTACTTCTGGAAACGTCTAGAAATTTCTGTAAAGTTTGGAATAGAGGGCGCTTGTTTCTCAGTTAATAGGAAAATGGTTCCTATCATAACTTACCGCTGTTGTACTTCTTACATGTTTATATTATTGCAGACTAATACAATAATATTCCATGTTTCAAAATTGATGTCGGATTTAATATTGATAGCAATCAAAACATTAATTTATATTCAATGAAACTTACTACGTTATAGATCAACTTCGATTCAAATTAAAGTTATTTCATATTGTAAGTGCGAATGATGAAAACTTTCCGAATTTCAGTAAAAGAAATCATTATAATCATAGAGGTTGCCTTTGACTAAATTTTTAGTCAAAAAGGGAATAGTTATCCGAATTCAGCGACATTAAATGAATGAAACTTTTATTTCTTTTTTTCCAGTTAATAACAATCATGTAAAAATAGGGGAAATGGCGGCATTTTTAAACAACCAAGCTAACAACATTCAAATTAGGAATATACTTTATGGTGCCTCTTTGATTCTCGCAAAGTTGTAATCGCGATTGATCGCCAAGCCGGGCAAACCCCAATCATATTCCGATAGCAACAGGGGAATTCATTGTCTGTGCCAAAAAAAATCGCCAATAAAAACGTTAGCAAAACAAAAATCGCCATGTTTGCCAAGGGGCCACCTTAAAGTATAGTTTTACCATAATTTGACATTGGTAACGAACAAATTTCAAATGGACAGACAGACAGACACATTACACTTGCTTTTATTATCTATAACCCCGGAATCAGCTATCGGCGAGCAGCGATCTCGAGAAGAAGTTTTATAAATAATTTTTTTTAAATTTTTCTAATTCAAAAATCGAAAATCGGGCTTCGAGGTCTGGTGGCCAGCCCCCTTGTGCTTCCGTGTAAAAAATTCCAGGTCCCTGCGTGCGATAGATTTGGCTGGAGAGCTCGGTCAGACGGACAGACACATTACACTTGCTTTTATTATTATAGATATACCACTCGAGTGATAAAAAAATCACTGTAAATATTAATATAATATTAAAATGAGGAATTATCATTAAGTACTAAAATACAGATATCGCCAGAATTTTTTTTCAACTAAGAATTTTCATTACGAATTTACAAATAGGTCTCTTTACATAATTAATCTTTCTATTATATGTTTTTTAAACATAAATTAACATTTCCTGTCTTTTCCAATTTAAATTTTGACTAATAACAATCTAAATACATTTTCCTTAATATCACTCTTATTTCTTAAATTTTACATGTTATTGTTAATAATTTATTTCAATAATGTTATTATTAACTTTATTATCTATATAAAAAGTATGTCATATTTTTTAATATTACATTTCTTAAATTTAATATTATTTTTCGGCATCTATGTAAGTTTTTTAAGTACCTTATTTGAGTTTATTTACGAATAAAATTCACATGTAACAATTTGAAAATTCGAATGTCGATCTGAAAAAAATTCCGAAAAAATATTTAAACTTTATTTTTTAACAATAAATAGAAGCTATGAAATGAATTTACAGTAAAAAAAAAGCATTTAAAAAATGTGTGAAATTGAAAAATTAATGATAATTTATTAAAAAAATATAATTTTATAAAACTCATTTTATGCATTCATAATGAAAAGAAAAAGCAATTGAAGATTAATTCTTTTTTTATAAAACAAACTTCTTTGAGGCATACTTATCTCAAAAGAAAACAAAATAATGATTTAACTTAACCTCTCGATATTAACTGTCACGGTCGAGGTTTAATTAACCGCAAACGATATGCTGATCTTGATTTCCGGTTTTCTTCAGTGAACCTACGTGACGAGATTATGCAACGAGTTCTTGACCAAAGAAAATATACAAGATAACAGCCAGTAACAGGAGGAAAACGACAGACCTATTAACTGCCTTGTTCTGAATGTTCCCATTGACAAGTCTATTATGTGCCCTGTTTGCGACACAATTTTGTTTCTGAATTGAAGTGAAATGACCCCATCGAACATGAAAAATAATAATGTATTTTTTCGTTTCTAATGAGTATACGTCAACAAAGGGCAAAATTTGATCTAGGAACTGTTTGTTTGACCTAGTGGATTTCGGACGAATGGATAAATATAGGATAATTAGCTTCTTATATGAGTCATCACGTAAATAAGATAATTTTGCTTTATAAATAAATCTATCTTATCATAATCGGTTTCGTCATGGACATTAATATGTGATCATTTTTTAAATACTGCCAGGATTGTTTGTAATGAAATTTTTCGAATAAAAATTTAATAATGTAAATAAAAGTATTCGATTTCAGTTTCTGGAGAGTGTACAGAGCAGCAAATTGATGTAGACACAATTGTTTTCCCTTTATTAACATTATTTTACCCTATTCATATTTGTATGATAAATTTAAAGTACAATTCAAAAAATGAAAAAAAATTATCAATTATATATAAAAGTATGAATGTAAAAGATTTAAATAATTCATTTTATATATAAATAGTAAGTCTAGTTGAGGACAGTAAAACTATTTTTCATTCTTTTTTCTAGAAAATAACTTTTCTATGAAAAACTGCAAAAAAGAGTAGTTACAGAATCAATTATTGTTTAATATATATAGAGTTACAAAATATTTCAATCAAATTTATATGTTAGAAATATAATAAGAAATAGAAAAGCTTCATTTTAAATCACTATAATTATTAAAGTTTATAATTAATTTAAAGATACGTATTAATAATATGCGGGTTTTATAAATAATATATAAATGTTATTAATAAACAGGATTAGGTATTCATTCAGGAAAAATTAACATATTTTGATTTATTAAGCTTCAATGTAGCATAAAAATTTTAAGTCTCTTGAGCAAGTGCCCATAGTTGACTGACAATGAATTGGCATTGTCAGTCAACTAAGACATTTTTTCTACACAATTTTTTCGTAATACATACTTTACTACACGAAACTGTAGGGGTATTGCGAGCTGTTGGTATTCTTTAAAACAAACAAAAATTTTATGTTATTTTCTGATCTGATGTAATTAGAAAACAATATGCGATAGTTTGAGTCGAAACTAAAAAGTCAAATTTAAATTGAATGGCAAAATTTAGGAAGCGGTTTTCATGGTACTCTACTGGTCTCAGTGATTAATTTCCAAAAGGCAATGACCACATGTACTAAATGTTCGGGCCTATTTGAAATGATTTCAGATTTTTGCATAAAAACTGAAGTGCTTCCATTCCATTTTTGAATTTTTCAGAAAATAGTTGTCCTTGTAATTTAAAATATTAATGAATTGTTAACATCTATGGCATTAGTACTAATTTTCCCTGTACTATTACAGATCCTTCTTGGTGTTGTCTTTTCAAAAACCCATAAATATGGTCTTCACATATCGAATTCGACATTCTTTTTTACACCCTTAGATGTAAAGAGTAAGTATACTTTAAAAATCACATTGAAGTTACTTTTAAAATAAAAGAACTTCCTGATTTTATGAAAATATCTTTTCCTTTAGCTCCTCATTTTTCGTGTTCAACTTGCAATCTATATCTCTAAAAAAACATGAAAAAATTTTCTTTGTATGTATTAAATGACAGAGAATTCGTATATGTGTGTATTAACGGCTACTTATAAAATAACAATTTCTCTTCGACTTTTATCTGTATTCTATATATGTGATATTAGTTTCTCACACACACACACATGAATAACTAACTATATTTATTATAATAATTTCAGAATAATAACTTCAGTATCATTCAAAATATAATGGCATTTGAACTCCAAATATGTTACAATTCTTATAAATCTGTAAATTCTTCATCAGTGATAAAATTGATAATTTCTTTCCTTTTTTTTATTATTGTTCATTTTTATCAGTTACTGAGCTATGGAAATTATAAATTATATTTAAAAAGCATATTATATTTACATTTCATTATTTCCTTAATTATTGATTTGATATTTAAAGATATTGAGTTATGATTTAAAAAATGTTTTTTCTATAGAATTATGTTTCATTAAAAAACGGTTATTGAACTAATCATTGATATTTTTAGTAGAAAAATATTTAAAAATATCAACTAAAAATAAATGTTTAGGTCTGAAGAACCATGCGTATCCAAATTCATATCCATCTAAGAAATTTTGTTAAATATAGAACGGTATTCATGTACATCATAAATGTTGAAACTTGTACTCATTTTTTCTTTATTTTGTTTTTCTATTCAAAAGTAAATAAAGAGAAAGACATTTCAAAAAATAGAAAAAATTCATAGTTGTACCAATTCAATTCCTTTCAATATTCCGAAATAAAAGTTGTAACTCAGCTGTTAAAAATGTGAATGAAATCACAAAAGCTAACTGTGAAATATGCTAATTGGCAGAAAAAGCAATTCCAGCTTTCATAAAAATTGCTTGGAACAACGCCTCGGCAAACAATTTTATAGATACAAAAAATAATTAAATAAAATAAAAGTAACAGTGAAAGACTAATATATGCGTGTTCACAGAATTTAGTTTCACAGAGGCTCCGAGAGCGAAACGCCTTCTTTTTAATTCCGTTGCCTTGCATAAGGAGTTCTATTGAATGCTTTTATTTTTTTCCTTAGAAAGGAAAATTTTTTTAACGGCAGTTGGGCAAGAATTTCAGCTTTTAATATTTCTTGGATAAAAGGGGAATCGTTGAAGTCTGAAAGCAGAGAAAGTCACCATCTGGAAGTAAAATAAATGATTCACAAAAGCGACATGCAGCGCCACCGGTAATGTGTTCTGCAAACAGCCTTGAAGAGTAAATAACGAAGGTGATCTTTTTTTCTTTGCAAGGATTCTGAAAATGAAAGTAATATGTTAATTTTGTTGCGAGAAATTCCTTTTAGAATTTCCATTCACGCTACCTATAAAAACATCTTTACCTTCGGAAATTTTTCAACAAAAAAGATATACAACTTTAAATTTTTAGGTCTTAAAGTTAGTATGGTCTTAGGTTCAAAATATTTACCAATTCTCTAAGAGTTGTTTTTATTTCTCACGCGTAACTTTAGTTTGCGAAAATGTAGGATATCACATTAAAGAAATTAAGCATGTAATATAGGTATTTTATAGTTATGCTTATGTATGTAATTTTGATATTTTATAATTATTAAATTATGATTGTAAAAGTTTATCCCTACTATAATGAAACAGTATATCCTATTCGTAATATAGTTAAAAAAGAATATTTTAGCATTCTTTATATATACTGTGCAAGTTCTGGAAGAGATTCTGGTTAAGTATATTGATTCAAGATTAAACGTGCTAAAATAGGCCATAATGGTTGCAATATATTGTGTTTGGAAGATTATACGGGCAAAAGTAAATGTTTCCCTCATTCTCATGCTTATCAAACTACGACTAAACAAGCTTCGATTTATGAACAGAAGCATTATCATCCTGGAAAATTCCCTTCTATGCAGGAAAAAAGTTTGTTCTATAAGATGGCTCTAATAAGCAAAAACGCTGATATACTTCTCTTTAAGATAACTATTGGGCCATCAAAACTATCATCATGTTTCCCCATAATATGACTGGTCCAACTCCATGTTTGAAAAATGGAAGGTGACGATCAAGATTCAAGTTCCAAGACTTATGCAAATGTCCTCCAGTCGTGCACCTTTTAGTTGTATGGAAAAGTGTTGTTATTTCACCAGTATGCTTCCCTGTATCTAGCCCAGAGTTAGGCTCTGTCACATGGAAAAGTGTGAGAGATAATTTATACAACATATAACTGTTTTCCATTTACTAATCTATATGTTTAAGATTGTGGTATCACAGCAGATCACGTTTTGCATCAACATCTATCAAAAGATGTTTTGGAATAGCAGCTCTATGATAAATGTTGTATTTATAATGTCTCTCAACTATAATTATTCCTACTAAAGGATTCTGGTGTGAATTTAGCTCTGCACAGTCATTTCGAATTTGATTGTGTTATTTTTAGCTATATGATGCGCCTTCAATATCCATAGATTTAATTCATTCTGCTTCTCTCTCTTTTCACTATTTAGCACTGCCGAGCTAGCTTTTTTACTCTCTGTGTACGCTTCTATGATTTTAAACATAATTTATGATAAGGATTTTAAACATTGCACATTTAAAAACAACTAAAAACTGAAATGTTTGATAGAAATTGATCTAACTAGCTGGTCTCTTACAATTTTAAATCGTTGTAAACTTGTAGGCACTGACATTTTACGCTTTTGACAAAATTCCAAGACGTATACAACTTACCTCATGCTACTTTGCATACTTAAATACCATGCTTATTCCTAACTGTTTTCATTATTTTTATAACTCCTTGTGAGTGTCATAATTTGTTAGCATCAACAAAATTTTAAAAATAGAAATTAAAAAAAAATTAAAATTCTGAAAATTATAAGATTCAGAATTTTAGTATTTTGCAATAAATATACCTTATTCATACATAATGTACTTAAAAATAAAAAATAGCATATAACATTATCAGTTTATTTCTTATTTAAAACGATGTAATTTGGATACAAATTCCTTGTAAGGGCTGACAAGTGTGATGAAAAAATTTAAATAAATACTGAACATAGAAATTTCATAAACTCCTTGTTCATCATGATAAAAGACGACACCTTGATAAAAGTTTAAATCCATTCCATGCAATCATTCTCGATTCAACCCACAACACATAGTTGGTGGAAAAACAGAATAAGGATTTCACATTGACATAATATGAAATAAGTACAAGCAGCCTTGAATTTAAAATCAGTCTCTTAAAATGAAAATAATTGCAATAATTTTCACGCTCATATCTAATGTATAACATGCTACCAAGATACATGTATATAAATTTGATAACTATACAAAAAACTTTGTCCTGATATGTGTAAAAGTTTTAATTTAAAAAGAATTAATTTTCAAAATTAACCTCGCTTCTTTAACACGTGTATTGTTGATAAACAAACAAGGTTATAACCTTTCTTCTATACAATTTTTTTTTATTTGCTTGATGACAGATAATATTTCCTTCCGGATGTCTGGACTTCCTTCCGTTTCAAGTAAATTGTTTCAGATGAAAGCCACGCGACATTTGATAGTACTTAAGTGTTGCCGACTATTCAATTTTCTCTGAGTAGAAAAAGAATGTATTCAGATGGCCCTAAAATGCTGCTAAAGTCTGATAGTAATCACTCTAAAAAATAATGTATGAAACAAAAAGGAATATAATGAATTTCAAATTAAGTCAGAGCATTAAACTTAAAACTATCATTTTAGTCTCCACAAGAAATAAATTTTTATATTAACAAATAATAATTGGTTATTTCAACAGAAATTATTATTACTTTATTTCCTATATTTTTTAAAAATAATATCTTTTTTGGTTATATAAAATTTTGAGTTATTTGTATAATTTTTAGATTATCTTGCTCGGAAATGTAATCAATATTAATATTTTTCAATAGAATAGATTATAAGTTCAAATTTTGCAATTTTTTTTTATTTTCTTCATTATTTAAATTTGAAAAATTTCAAAACATGCACCTTATTTTTTTCTAAATATGGTATTTATACCAGTTGTGGTATTTGTTCTAAAACATTTCATATAATTATGTAACATTTAAATTTTTTTTTATTTTATCTCTTATTAATTATCATGATTCATGAGGTTATTTTTATTTCAAATTCAAAAGTTCATTTAAGTGTACTTGTTTTGAGTTTTAAATAACGGGTTCCAGCATTAAATCGTCTAGTGTGATTAAAATAATGTAAAGGAATATTTTTTAAATCACTTTTTTAAAATGTGCTAATCCAGAACACTGGTTTTGTGCTGCTAATTTCTTACTCAAAATATGAGTGTGATAATTGCCTAAATTGAATATTATAACATGAAACAATTAAATATTGCTGAAATATTATCTTTTTTAAATTAGTAAACCATTCAAAAATATTGTTCCCCTTTATTAACAATTACTATACATATTTTAAATATTTTTCTCAATATTTAAAGCAAACTTTGAATATTCGAATTAAAATATTCAATTAAATTATGTTTGGTTAAAAATGAAGTGTTCCTCTTTCAACCATTGATAAATATGTCTATTTGCAGTTAAAATATTCATATCCTTAAATATCATTTAATATTTTATTAGTACCTTTTTAATGTTTTGCATCCAATTAAATAAAATAAAGAGTGAGAATTTTATTGTGAATTGTTAAATTAATGTTATTTCAGGAAAAATAAACTATTTTTATTGAAATAACAATAATTTAATAATATTCAAAACATTTTGTAATTGTACAGGAATATTTCTTTTAAGAACATATTACATTTGGGAGTTATCTTGAATTTCCCCAAAAAGTAATTTATATACATTTTATTATATTCAAAGGATAGATTCAGTAATTCTACTAGATATATATATTTACATTACATGTTAATATGTTATTAAGATTCATGTGAGATAAAAATGATTCTAAAATTCATATTAGTAATGAAGTAGTCATAGAAATATTTTACAATTATTATTTTTCTTTAACATTTTAAACCGTAGAAAAAATATAAACATTTTAAACAATAGTTCATTGCTAATTAACATAAAAAAGCATTGCAAATACAAGTTAACACATTGTAAGTATCATTTCCTGTAAAGAAATGTTAAAAAAAAAGTTTTGGCAGCAGTTTTTATAAAGATTTATGCCTCTTTATTAGTACGACATGTTTGGTTAAAATATTAATAAAATGGTATTCTCAAATATTTCATAAATATCTAATATAATTATTTCCGATCTTTTACCGAGTCCAAATCGAATTAAAGCAAGAGTGCTATCAGGAGCAAGCGATAACTAAGTGGAGCTCTTAATAATGTTTGATTATCTATCTTATTTTCGAAAAGAAAAAAATTAAGTGGCGGGAGAACTTCAAGTCTTAACTTGATCCTATCTTTCGCTTTTATGGCCGTCATTTCTCCAACTTCCAATATTTAATCAAGCGCTTTAATAAATAAAAAATACATCCGCTGCTTCTGGTTGAAAATAAGAACTATAAAAAAAAAGGAATCCATAACGGAGGACAAACTTCATCACGTGAGAAAACTAAGTGACGTCATTGACGCGAATTTTCGAAAGAAGAGGTCATAAGGGGACATTGTCTCTTGCAATAGTTCCAGCTGCATATAATCATTATCAGTAATCAGAAATCCCGACACACAAGGCGGTCTTTTCAAACTATTCTGCTCTTAATCTGATGACAGAACAGGTGTTTTACTTTATTTTTATTTTTTCATTTCAGTGATGGATTTTCCTTTTTTTTTTTCATTTCTTGCAGTTGGACCTTTTGGATTAGCGAAAAATAAAATATTCTTTGGGAATTATTATCACGTAATTCTCGAAGAGGTCATTGTTCATGAGTGATTTTCCACGCTCGATCCATTCATGACTTTTTGAGTCTGAGTCAACAAGGAAGCAGGGATCAGCTGGCTTTTCGAGTCACTGGTGTTACTCGAATTTGTGTCCCTCGTGGAACAGGTCATGGGCAGCACTACAATTATTATATCAAGGGACGAATTCTGAATAAGAGGAGACAAATCCAAATCCATAACCCATTTGATGTCTTAAAATGATTAAATTTTTTTTTTTTTAATTTTCATAAAGATCGCAGTTATTTTTATTAGGATATTATAACTTTGATAATATAATTATTCTAAAATTGTTGTTCTAAATTTAAGAAGGCTTTGATATTAAATAATAAATAAGACAATAAGATTGGCAAAAAATATATGAATTATTTAAAATATTTTGATACTACTGATGTAAAATCCTAACGACGAAATGGGTGTAAATATCGCCAAACTGACACCAAATTACAATTGGTTTATCAGTATATATTTTATCAGAAGTAGTATTGCTTATTTGCAAAAATAGCTAAACATAAAGGTATTTAAAATTCATTCTTTTTACAACACTTAAAAAAAAAAAACAACTTTTTGCATAAAGCAGAAAGAGTGGAATGCATAAAAAGATGGAAGCATAAAGAAAATATGCTTCATTCGATGGTTAACTTTGAAACAACAATATTTTTTATTGTTGTTGTGAGCTCAGTCAAAACAGAAATATTGGAATCTTCCAAACAAATTCCTTTTCGAGTGGATACTCATATAGAATTTCTAGCCCAGTAACGCCTTTGTTTAACTTCAAATGAAGTTTTCGTTTTGTCATGATATACCTTTGAAAATACTCAATCACATTCTGTTCTACATCAAATCGGCTGCAAATATTTATAATTTTATGGTGCAGATGGGAAATAACTATTAGAACTGAAGTTTTACTTAATGAAATAACCATGTCTTCGGTACAGTTTTCTATTGTTTGGGAAAAAAATAATGTGTTATTTAGAGCCATTTTTTTCTCAGTCAATGAAATTTTACTCATTTAACATTATACATTTTGACTTTTGAACAAGGAGCGAAGCCCATCCATGAAAATGTTTTTGCCAAATATAATTTAAGTTTTGCTATTATGCTGAAATCAGCATTCCATTTTAGTCTAATTATCTTGTTTCTAAATGTTAATTTTCAAGATATCCATGAAAAAGGAACAAAACATTCCAAAAGTTTCGGAGACGAATTTATTGATCATTGAGTAATCACTATTAAAGTTTTAACTACCATAAAATATGTGTTCTAGCGACACAACTGTCGCTAGAATACATATTTCTGTTCCTTTGATAAAAATATTTAATTTTTTGTCGTAAATGCAAGGCAAAAATATAACCATCAACTGAAGGTAGATGTTTTACTGGAAAAGTTAAAAATGTTTACTTTATCATTGATGCACATAAATTCCTCCAAAACTTTTAGTAAAATACCTGATAAACTACGATAAAAGTACAATGTAGTTGGATTATCGTAATGAATTTTCAGCTGTCAATTTCTGCCATATGAAGCCACTATGTACTGTAGTTAAATACAATATTTTTATGAAAGAAAACATGGAATAAATAAAGCATTTACTAAAAAGAATGGATTAATAAAATTGAAAATGTATTATATTTAGCTGTACTAAAAATACCTGTTCAATAATTGAAATGTGAACCTTTAATAAAATATCGGGTTGTAACGAAAGTTTTTCTCGAAAAAAAAGTTCTTAATAAAGTTGGAAAAAAACATGAAAATTATATTATTATTGCGGGTAGTAATTACAGCCAAAATCTATGATTTTTTGCCAACTTTCTATAGTTTCTCAAAGCTTTCAGTTGAGAAACTTAGTGGTCGGGAATCCAAAAAGAGATTAAACTCATTGCGGACGTCCTATGTAGAATCGTAGATAGCAACAGCAAGATGCAACTGCAAAAGAAGGTGGAAGTTTGAAGTGATGTCGGATCTATATGGGGGTGTGGCAAAAAATCCCATTTAAGTCCTACACAATCCAACCCAGCTGGGGAATGTAAACACATATGGTTTTAGATTATCATTGATGCAACAGTACTTTCTTGCGAATGAATTCAGTTTGACGTATAGATTTGATCAAAGCATCAACATGGACTAGCATCTCGGTGTATGTTTTTACCTTTTTCCAGATAATCTTTGTGGATAATACTAAGTGCTTATTCCACCAAATACAAAAGTGATCTTTTTGTTAATCAAACTACGATTTGTGACACTTCCGCGGGAAAACCAATCCTTTTTCGGCTTGTGTTGTTGAAATAAATAAAATTTTTATCACAAGTGGAGATCCTGTCCAGAATTTTCTCCTTTTGTTGATATTCAAGCAAATTAGTACACGTCTAAACATATCAGTTTTTATGTGCTTGAATCAGTCCATGCAGATAAGGACAAACATTGAACTCTTACCACAGAATCTTAACTTGTACGTTAAGTACACAATGCATATAGTGATTAATGGACATTGCACAGACATCAAATTCCTTAGCTAATTCTCGAGTGGTTAAATACTGATTTTGTACCTCAAGTTCTTGTAGACATGTCTCTTCAACATTAGTAGGCAAGCCAGAGCGTCCTGCTTCTTGAATGTCATAGTCCTTGTTTTTTTTTAATTTTGCTACCAAACCTTCATAGTGCCATGATACAATGGTACTTAGAGCTGTACACATATTCCGTCTTTTAATAACATTTTGTAGCTGACTTACTGCAACAAAACTGGAAGTAAATGATGATTCAGTAGCGTAATAATTCCAAAATTGTATGCAAATCTGATGTTCAAACAAATATGGATGGAATTATAGAAATTAAATCGAGTGGAAATCATGCAGGGAAACTTCAGTAATAATTTCAAATACAGACAAGTTGAGTGAAGATCTTAGTTTATGAAATATTTTGCACTCATGTTCTGATTTGAAGCAAAAGCACTTGTTAAAGATTTTGTAAATATACTTTTTGTATTTGCATAATTTTTAGAAAATGTCATTTATTTCTAAATAAATGATATATTAGTTCCTCAAGTTTTCGATTATTAAGATTTATCCTCAGGACTTAGCACAATCAATTTTATCAGAGTGAATTTATGTTATAATTCTATAAACCCACTTAATTAAATCAATACATCATGACATGTCAGAATTCAATTTCAAAATAGAAAGGGCTAATTAGACTTAAACACCAAACAATAATATAAATGTTTAGTAAAATAAAGTAAAGCTTAGAGAAGTTATATGTGATGAATGTTGAAGTACTCAATAAATATTAAATTAATTAATTTACATTATATGTACAAACTAAAAGTACAAGAGTTATTCATAAGATAAATTTAGGAAGTAATAATCTCATTATTACAGTATTTTTAATAAAATTAAATTGATTAATAATATTTCAATTCTTATCCATCCACAGATAAATTGAAAATCATGCCATCTAATGAAGACAGTAAAATATATTCATGAATAGTAATTCATTGTTCACACAGTGCGCATGCGTTGAAAATTTATCAGATATGCAGCGTTTGAAAACACAATCAGCTTCGAGAATAATTCATGGTTGTGTCTTACAACGTCTTCAGTTAGTTTAAATTTTAAACTTCCAATATAAAAGAAGTTAAATTCTATTCTTGTAAGTAGTTTCTTTTTATTAATGCTTTTAGCATTCATGCTTTAAAGCATAATTCATTTCATTAATTCTAAAGTACAACTTTGCCATGAACAAGAGAAGTGGCTCTTGTTTATTAATCGAATATAAATCAAATCTGAGCGGCTTCCGGCTGCAATTGTCTCCGATGGCATGCGCCCGGGGAAAACTTTGTTGGAAAACTCTTAACCAAGAGTCCCTTGAATTAAAGCACTTTGACCCGTCAATTTACGCGAATATCCTTTTAGGATACTAATTAAGCGATGGACGGCGCTTCCTGTTCTGTTGCTGAGCGTGAACGAATGGGTCTAAGACCGACTTCCACTTGATTTTCGACATTCAACTTTTCATTCATGTTTATAAGAGTTTTTGTGCACGTTCAGAGAGGTGGTCTAATTTTCTTAGTTTAAAAATTAATAAAATTATTAAGGTATTTTTTGAATCTCATAATATTACGAATTATAAACTATTCAAATATTTTGTTCAAGAATTGTAAGGAAATGAAGACTATTTTTGTGTTATTGAGAATAATTTCAACAGATCAATAAATTGAACACTGAATTAAATAAAAGAAATTATCAATGAATACAACCATCAAAGAATTTCGCATAATTTTACAAAATTTCATTTCCTTCTCTTAGCAAAAATAAACAAAAGAATTTTGAAAATAATGCGAAATATAACATAAAGTAACTTAAATAAGGAAATATCTCAATTTTAGATAAAAATGTTGCCAACTCAATAACATTAGAGCTAATCTGCTTATTTATAGATATATTCAAATTTTTATCATGAAAAACATTTATGAATAATTATAGAAAATAAAATATTAAATTTTAAAACCTTTTATGTGTAGATAAAAATGAAAATGAACAATAATCTATAGTAAAAACAATTTTGCGCGTACTCTATTTATCATAAATTTGATTTTTTAACTCTAAATGTATCTATTTATAACTTCCAACTATTATCATACGGATTGTATTCATTTGTTATAACATTATTTTTTATGCATCCAAATTAATTTCATAATTACAAATTAGTTTTATAATTACCAACCTAGCATTGAAGTTATAAGATCGTATATAAAAATTAAAATTATTGAAGTTGTACATAAAAGTTAAATTGTTTCTTTAACATACTTTAACAATCTATTATTTTGGAGCAGATGTCTTAAGTTTCCTTTCAAAAATAAAAATGAATGATAGTTAAAATTTATTAAGAACAATATAAGAAAAATGCAATTACGTATGAAAAATTAAACCTATAATCGATTATCATTTGAAAATTGCATCAGGGAAACTTACTAAAAATAATATAAATAGCCGATAGTTTTCAAAAGTTTCATATTTATAAAGGTTACATTTTCTTCAGTATTATTATACTTGAGAAAGTTTCATAAAATAATCGATCAGTTAAATGAAAACATATTCTTAATTCAAACAGAAAATATCAGAATCAATTTTAGTTCAAAATCTGCCTTCGATCAAGAAGAAAACTAATTTATTAATTTGTTAAATTATTGAAAAAATAATTTATTAATAATGTAGCAAACACACATTAAAGAACAAAACTGAAAAAAGGCGAAATTTTTAAAATCTAGTTTTTGAATCTAAAATTTCTTTTCACGAAATCGTTGTTACTTTAATGCAATAAATTCAAAAATTTCACCTGAACCATAGTAGTTTTCAACAACAATACAATGAGAATTTAAACCAGATCAAGTTATTCAAATATTTCCATATGTATGAAACATGAAGGTTCTCGAATAAGAGAAGGGAATAGGATAGATCTCGCTTAAATAGACTTATAAAATTTCCTACTTAATTGAGGTCTTAGGATTACTTAAATATATTTCTTGACAAGTTGAATATCCTATAAAGTAAAATAAGTTAGTTCTCATGCCCTCAGAGAAAAAAGAAGAAAATTAATATTATTCCTTAGATATATCTAGGTGCTACGGAATACAGAAAATGTTAGGTAATACAGAAAATATTCAGACATATTTTGATCATCAAACAAAATCATTAAAATCAATTTTTATAAGTGTACATACACAAGATTATAATTTTTTTTTTATGAGTTATTGATTTTTTTTCATGATAATTAAGTTTCAATTAAATACATTAAAAAATAATTATAAATTTTTGTCAATTTTTCATTTGTATAAAAAATATGACTCCTAGTTATTGTAAAACAGTAGGTGACATATGATACATTTCCGTTTTGTACAAGCACATGCAATCTGAGTGAGTGCTTGGGAGTTTAGCAAGTTTCTTTATTTTAAATACAGGAATTTGCCTTTTAAGTTATCTAGTAAAAAAGTACTCTGAGTAGATAAAAAAATGAGAAAATTTAAAATGTTTCACAATAAACGTGAGCTATTATAGAATATTTATTTTTCAGATTTTAAGCACATTTATATGAAACATTTCAAAAGTGTATATGATTGACAATTGATAGCTGCTACTGTATAATCAAATACAATGTAATAGGGTAAAAATACATACACACACATATATATATATAGTGTGTGTTAAGATAACAATAAGCCGTACGACGTATTGTTTAAAACATTTTTTAACAATTTAATAGTTTTATTATTAAAAGTATATAAAAAAAGAATAAATTTTTATGTGTAATTTTATGGAAAAATTATTTTTCTTACCCTATGCTGAACTATAATAAACTTGACATGCATTTACTTTAAAAGATCACTTTTTATACTCTTTACTATAATTTTTTTTAATATTTTTAATATTTATATATATTTAATATTTTTATTTTATAAACTAGTTTAAGAACTTCTTAATTTCGATATATCATTTAATATATAAATGTCTAAAATATTTAAAGAATGAAATTTCTTTCACACAATAATTATAAAAACAAAATACAAAATTTGTCTAGCAATAAAATGTATTAGTACAGTTACATAAGAATACATAAAGAACTTTCTGATGACCACATTTCTACAAAAACATGTTTTTCACCAATACGTGGTGATAAATTTATTGTATTTTTAACATATTAAATTCTAACAGCTTCATGCTATTATTATTTTAAGCTAATGCACATGAGTTATAAAATATTACAGAAATCGTTATTTCTATGACGAAGTAAGAACAGATAAATACAAAAAAAGTCGAACCTAAGGCAAAACAACAATCTATGAAAAACAAGTTTTCGTGGTGAAGGAAGTTTTCCAAAAAAGTAAAAACAGCCTGTAGTTATTTACTATATTCTACGAAACATGTTTTCTTGGCAAGTCTGGTATCACGAAAAATTCATGTGGACATATTTTATATAGTTAAAATATTTTTAAGAATAAATGATAAAGAATATTTTTAGAAAAGGTTCAGAAAGGTAATAGTAAAAGATGCTTATGTCAAATATTAAAGAATATTTTTTTTTGCATAGAACTCATTTTGATATATTTTAAAATAAACATGCTCTTAAGTAATCTTTATGATTCCTAATTTGCGACAATTAGGTAAATCAGTATAGGGAAGATATTCAATTTTTTTAAAACTTATAAGTAAAAAAGCTAACTTTGTACCTCAACCTCACATTAAATAATTTCAAGACTAATAAGTTTTAGAACAAAATTTTTCATTATTTCATTTGCTCTTTGTCATTACATAAAATTAGATATAAAATTATATTTTTACATAAATTTTAAGAACTATATAAATAATTCATTAATTTTAATTCTGTAGTATTATTTATTATAATATTAATTGCTATACAAAATATATTCTCCCATTTTATAAATCATAACAAATTATGACATGAATAAAAATTTACACTATTCAAAAAAAAATTTCTAATACGTTTTTTTTTTAATTTTTATATTCCTCACAAATTTTCCATGAGACAATCGGCCTTAATTCCGTCGACACAGAATTGCAGAGAAATTAAATGACTTTTATTTTTAGCAACGACGCTGCGACAAAAGAAACTACAGTTAAGAAACTAGACTTCATATCCATACCAATGCATTGCTGTAATTACAGTAGATTCATTATCTACAATTTCTATTAGTTTATTGTTACATGATTCAAGGTGAATGTTGAGCAATCTATTTCGTCATCGAATTGTTACTTCGAAGATATTAAATGAGCAAAAACTTAATAAAATATTAACAGCTTGCATTCATGTTTTCTTTGACAACTTATATAATTGTCCTAATTAATTGTTAAAAAGAAACGAGCGAAGCATAATTATAAGCGGAATTAGTTTATATTTGAGAAGGATGAAGATTAAATCGATAGTCACTTAATTTTGTGTTTAAAATAAATATTTATTTGTTTTAGTGCTATGTTCGATTCTTTTGAGTTAATTTATAACTCTCAGTTTATTGTTAAACTTTATTGTAGAGTTTAAATTATTGCCATAATTTTTTTTCTGCTGTAATTAAATGTTGGACTGAAATTAAAACTGAGATTTTATTAATCGTTTAGTCAATTTATTTATATTTATTTCTCACTGAGATTATACATTAGGCTATGGTTACCGTAGGTAAGGCGATTATAAAAATTATCTTAATTTACTTATGAAATAAATGCAATGCCATTCGTCCTATATACTTGAAGATTTTTCGAACTCAACTAGTAAGTAGAATTTCTTAAATGGTATATATGTATTAAAGACTTCAAAAGCAATGTAAAAGTATTGGTACGTAAAACGGATACATTTTGAGTTTTAATTTTTATATAGTTATTGTGCACAAACTAAATGATGTTGAAATAAAAAGTTGTGAATGCTTTTATTTGTACATCGCCTTGAAAACATCTTTGTGCTCGAATGCTAATTTGGCATGTACTTACAGTTTAAAATGGATTTTAAAGTATAAATATTTAGCATTCTTAAAATATTATTGGAACTGATGGGGTTATATGTGATACTCATTTTCAAGGCGACTGAGCAAAAATATTTTTTATTTTAATTTAATTTTATTACCTAATATTTCTCTGTCAAAAAAATACTTATTCACTTATTAGCGGGAGAATTAATAATGAGTTAACGGTCTACTTTAATTTTAGATTTAAAATTCTTAAAAAGAATTTGAGAATTGGATTTTTTTCAAGTGTAATTCGTTAATGACAAATAACATTTTTAATGACTTTACTCCCATTAACAATCAAAAATTCTGGTAGAGCTGAATGACATCCTTAACTTATTGAATAACAAATAACTTATTGAATGACATAATTTAATTATATACAAGTTCGTCAAAAGATTAATTAGCATGAGTAACGAATTTTTATAACTTCTGTACCTCTCACCTTTTCACAAGTGGTATCGAATAAAGAATGTCATTAAAATACGATATAAATTTAATTTCAGCTCAGTTCAACTCAATTCATTAATTTCAGCTCAATTAAGTTCATTATTAACTTCAGCTCAATTCATTAAGTTTAAAGATTTGCTTTTATGGTGTAAGCTAATTTTGTCTTCATTAAGTAACATGGGAGGAACAAAAATTCCTTAAAACTACCAAATAATTTCAATTTTGGATTTTTTTTTCAACTAAATTAATGATTCCTGTTCATAATACTTTACAATTTAGCTTTGAATTTATTTAATATTACATTTACAAATTTATGAATTTAAACATAAACCATAATGTATATTCTATATTTTAAATACAATATAATCATAATTGCTGCAAAATAACTCCGTACCTGAAAAACACAGAATATTTTTGAGGACAATATGAAAAATATCTTCACATACATCTCTCAAAAACAATGCTGTAATTTTTAATTATAAGAAAAACTAAGAACTTAATTATAGAATTTATTATTTAATTATAGAGTTTTAATTACAGAATTTAATTATTTAATTATAGAATGCATTGTGCTAATTTTACATTAGAACAAACATCTAGTGGTGAAAAAATAATTACTAATGAGGTCATAATAAATTATATATAGAATGTTCATTAAGAATTACACATGCCAAGTATTCGAATATGAAATATCACTGTTGATTTGAACTTTCCGAATAAAAATTATCTTCTGATTTCATGATTTTTTGTTTATTTTTGGCATCAATTATTTTACATAAATCTCATTGTTACTATGATTATAATTATAGGATTAATAAAAAACATTTTCCTACTTATAATTAGTTTATTCATTACACATATGCAATGTTTTCCTAACTTAATATGCGTGAAATATACAAGATCCTCTACTTTAATTAACTAATTCATTTTAGTTATTTAGCTCTTTTAGTTTTTTTTTTATGTGAAATATTACATTTTCTTACGCTAATGAACTCGTTAATTCTAATTGCGTATTTCGTTCCAAGTTTATTAAGCAAAATTTTATATTTTTTACGATAGTGGTGCTTTATTATTCTAATTATTCTATTCATTAAATGTCTCGCAGGTACGGAGTTAGCTATATTATGTGAATTCCTTAGCGTTATCGAATAAATTTCAAGTGCCAAATATTTTTACGATAAGATAATGTCTCTTCTCTTGAAAGACATGCAAACGGATCTTGCCGTCATAATTTCTTGTCAAATTTTAAAATGACTTGTTTTTATTTCACACACAGTCTTAAATTATATGGCATTTAAATAATTTACTATTCTCAGAGTCTCAGTTATAAATAAATGTTAAAAATTATTTTCGCACAAGTAAGTTATAATGGCAACAATGTAATAGGACACAATCACTAATCAGAAAACTCATTATATCTTAATAAATGTGTAGAAGTATCACAAGCTATAAAAGTTATCTTTTTTATCTATAAAAAAAGACAGTTTTTATAGCTCAGAGAAAAAAAAGGCAACTTTTTATCGCCTTAAGAGAGAATTATCTGAAATTTTATTTCAAATTATTAAAGCTGCAAGATAACAGTGTTCTTATAGTCTTCAATTTATTAAGAATATCTGCTTCTAAAATAATAGATATTCTGTTTATAATAAATTTCGTTTTTATAGAGCTCTGTTTAAAAAAATCCCTGTTTTCATACAATAAAATTAGTTTTTTTAACTATGTTTAAAATAAATTTTTATGTTAATTTAATCTGTTTTGCAAATTTTATTTAATATCAATTAGCAATAGTAATTTTAATTAGAAAATTAAAACTGATTCCATAACAATGTGAGAGCTGTATAATCAGTCAGTTATTACCAATAATTCTGAGACCCACAGAAAAAAACTACAATTATTTTCAACTGTGAACAAGAGAAATGAGCAACACCTGAAAAGTTTATTTTAGAATTGGAATTTTTAACTACAAGATTTGTAAACATAAACGAGCACGATATTGAATAACTCCAACAAAATCAAATTAATCAAATAAACTTTTGACTCAATCTTCAAAGTTAATAATGTAAATTCGGAACATTTATTATAGAAATCAATTTAATATTGAATGTATATATTCATATAAGTTCTTCATATATATAAATATCACCACACATAATAAACTTAGATATTTACTATTTTTATTACAAGAAATTTTTCATAAGAAATTTTTAATTTTTAAATTACTCAAAAAGATGAAATCAATCCACAGTTGATTAAATTAATTTTTTTTCAACAGAAATTACAAAACATAATTTATAATCTTTTCAAATCTACATTTCTAAATTTTTAAGAATGTAAGCTTGATTAAAAAAAAACTATATGGAAAATAATCTGAAACACACCCAGAGATCAATGTCTATTGATATTGTTTTACCTAAAAGAAATTGAGGATTCATATTATCGTAAAGTTTTGTTCACTATGGTCTTTGGCATGAAATAATGGTGCATCATTCACATTTATAAAGAAATTTTATTTAATAATTTTATGCTTTATTGTAAGGAACGAAATCTAAAACATTAAATATTATTGGGAAATTTTAATATATTTCAGCTAATAATATTATAAATGAGCTGCAAAGTCTGTGATTAAAACAAGAAAGGAGGTACTCAATTTTTATCACATTTGTTTCATTGAGAATGCCGATCAAATTTTTAAAGTTAACTATGAATTTTAAGTTAAGTCGGCAACAAATAGCTTCTATTTCGTGGCCAATAGAATTAATTTCACGTGGGAAAGGACTTTCTTCCGCAATTTTTATCAACATACTTTCACAGAGTTCTCTTCCTTGAGAAATTGTCGCTCAACCCTGTAGTGGGCCCTTTAAAATCGATCAGGGTCGTCTTATCATGACTTTCTTCCTTCAAGAAAGCTTCTTGGGCGTTTGTGTGGAAACACTGATGAGAAAATCAATTTCCATTATGGCTCAAGGTTACGGAAATCAATGGAAATTATACAGGAAGATTTTTCAAAGTCTTTTCTGGCAATTTCTCATGTGCATCCTGATTAGAATTTATTACAAGTACTGAGGTGCCAAGCAATTTAATCTTTCTTTGTTAGTTGAGTGGTTGAAAGACTTCGTTGCTGTTGTGATTAAAAGGCAATTGGTATGATACCAATAAAGTGTTCCAAAGTTTACTTTTTATTTTCTAGATTCTTTTCGATTTTTAAATAATGAAGTAGAAGTAAAGAGTAGAGTTGAAGAATTGGAATATAGATTTTACTTTCAAATATATATTCTACTTTAAAATAACATTTCAAAATAAGTTTATAAAATTCGGCCTCAGCAAAAAAAAAAAAAAAAAAAAAAAAAAAGATTAATGAAACATGTGTTTTAAGTAAACCTGAATGTAGTTATTGAAATTTGGATAAAGCTATTAAAAATGTGCATGATGTTGTTTTTCCAAACATACTTCCTAACCCCTAATTCTGCACTTCCCTGTACCAGAGTAGGGTTCTACTACTTAAGTGGAAACACCAGGGTGAGAGTCTTCACAATTTAGAGCCAGGTTCTATTTAGAAGACCCCTAATACTTGATCTGACCGTAGAGGTATTACTTCACTTGGAAGACATTGAGACCATGACTTATTTAATATGCCCCAGCCGCTTTTAGTGAACACGACGGATCTTCAGTTGAGTTGGGATTCAAACTTACTAACTTTCGATATATAAAGATGCATACATGATAATCTGGCGAAAGTTACATAAAAGTAAGCATATGCCAATCCTTCAATCTAATTTGCTCATTCCGTTTGGATGAGCAAATTAGAAAGTATTTGTCATGAAAAATCAGAATTTCAGACTATTATTTTAATGCAATATTATTAATATGTAGGCTAGGAAATGTTTAAGCTCTTAACATATTTGTATTTTTGCCATTTCAAATAAGTTCTAATCTATGACATTCAATTTCATCAAACATTATCTCACTTCTTCATTCATTCTTATAAACATTAAAAAAATGATTCAAAAGATTCAGAACATTGTTTAAATAAAATAAAACTACAATTCAAGAACTTAGAAACATCATTATAGTTCGATTTAATTAAATAGAATTCTAAAATATATAATTAATAAAAATTTTACTGACTTTGGCATTTACAAATAATTATTAAACTCTTAATCAAAAGCCATTAGATTTAGTAACTTTTATAATACAAGTATAAAGATATTAAGAATTCTGAATACAGTACTACCTAGCAAATAATAAAACTTTTTGGAACAAATACAATAGTATCCTTTCTTACTGTTCAATGAATACATTCAATTCTTTTGAAATATTGTCTGTTACGCAACAAAAGACTGCTAGAAGGAAAAGATTCGAGATGTTCCGTAATGGAAGAAAAAAAAATTACTAGATTCAAGAAATCCCTACGGATGAATAAATAGTTGATAAATAAGTTATATGAAGAATGCTTTTCTCTCTTATAAATTTACTTTGACTTAATAGTATTTTGCTTTAATTAAATGACATCTATGAAACCATTTACAGTAATTTCTAATTCACATAGAGAAATAGTGAACATTTTACAGATATTTTATAGTGGAAAAATTTTAATTAATGAATATATTTTTAAATTCCTAAAAAAAGTTAATTTCTCAGAAGTATTTTTATGATTAAGTCTGAGAGAAAATATAAAGATAAGTTTTTCTAAGCAAATAATTGAATTCCGATTCAATAGAATAAGGCATATAAGTAAAGTTATCTTATTTTTAAGATTTGTTTAAATTATTTTAAAAAAAAGACATTTCTAATATATAGAACAAAACTGCTATTCAATAAAAAAGGGATATCGTCTATATAGCCTCTGAATGCACGTCTCTGGGAGTGAGTGCTTGGAAAATTTCTCACATTTATTTTGGTAACATGTTAATATGGCTCACTTTTTCTTAAAAATTCGCCCAAAATGATTGCCATGTTGTATATTGATGCACCATACAGTGGTCTAAGGCTGATAGATTGTCGTTACGAGTTCTAAAAATATCCGCATCTAAAATGGAAATTGAATCGGAGATCATAACACTGACTTTTCAGCTTTGACAGAGCATAGCGAAGAGCCAGTTATTCGAAGATAACTGTAATGGCATTTGGATATCTGACGCATCTTGCATTCCTGGAGTACTTTTCAATATCGTTTAAATAAATTCATTACTTTTTTCTCTGCCCTCAAGATAATTATACATATTATTTAACCCTTGATATTGCATTTTATTTTTGATAAGTATTTGACCTTATTAAGCATTTTTCAATATCCGCAGTTAGAGACATTACATTTTTTCTCAATTATAAATTAGATGATTGGCGATAAACATTTTTACACAAACATCGCCAACAATCTCACGCTCAATTTCTCTTTTCCACATTCCCTCTGCATATTTTCAGCGAGGTGAACAATTTATTTGCACGCTTTTTCGAGCAAATCGAATTTTCAAGCCTTTGAGCACCTGCTTCCCTACTGAGTCATGTCAGTTGGGGGAGATTTATCTTTTCCTCCAAAGGTCACTTTTAATCACTTTAAATTGAAACAATATCACGAACGTTGGGTACATGGCAACTAATTCCTGTATTTTCTTTCCCCTTTTTCTCATATGACGTGTGTTAGATAAGAATAAAGCGCAATATGTTGAAATAATTAGATAAAGCAAAAATAGCTCTCAATCATTTTACTATCTAATTTAGAACAAAATAAATTATTCGGTGTTAGTAAGCAACTGATGCATATATAATATTATTTTCTTCGGTTGTTTACAATTTAATATTGAACAAAAGATTTCTTTACTGCGAGTTATTGCATTTCCCAAAATTATTTGATATAATGGTAAAATAATTAAATTATTAGGGAACTATATAACAGCGGAATAATAGAAAATTTTAAAATTGCTAAATTATACAAAATAATATTTTAAAAGTTACATCATAATAGATTAAATTTTAAAAGAAATCTGCGAATTTATGCTTCTGTAATACCTTTGAAAAAATGAAATATTTGCTTATATTTCAATATTTTTTCATATGCGAATAAAGCAATATAAAAATATGTACATGTATTTTATAATTTGAAGTTGTATGAAATAATTATTGAATGAGGAATTATTTATATGCGCAATTTATTTACATAACTACCAATTTCTTTTGAATTTTGTTAAATATAAAAATCTTTTGGTCAAAAAGACAATTTTATGATTATCTAATAAAAATATAGTTACCATTTCAAAAACGTACGCAACTGTTACAATATAAAATATGACCTTTAACTAATAGAGTATGCTATTTTTTGGCTAAATAAGACCGACCAATAATGCCAGATTATCTATTGCTATCGAGCTCCAAACTTGATCAAGGTACAAAAATTACAAGTCTCTAAAATTATGTTTCCAAATATACATTGAAGAACTATGTTTGCAAAGTAGTTAAAAATAGAATCTCACAATTACTATTTTTGATATATTCACTGTGCGAGATTACAATTTTTTTATGCTACTGTAATCTCGCACAGTGGATATATTCATTTTCAACGGAATAATTAACAAATATATTATTTAAAAAATATGCATGATATATCTACAAAACTGGATTTTATAGAATTATTGTTTGCTAAATTAAATATTTTAGTTTCCATAAAATATTTATGATTTTTTTATCAAATCGAATTATATCATATATAATTTAAGGCTTTCATAAGATATAAATGCTGCATATCAGAATTTTAACTTTTGTTTATTTGATTATATTTTTCAATATTTTATATTTCGATGCTAAAAAAGAAAAATCGAAATATTATTTAAGAAAAATTAAGTACAAGAATTAGGTAATATAGGTTTATTTATAAAATAGTAAATAAATTTCAAAAATATATAAAATGTTATATTTACTATATGTTATATTCACTTATTTTTTTACTGTATTAATCTATTATTTGAAACTTATTAATAGAAAAGTATATTAAGGAATCATTGTTCTAAATTTAAAATACGATGTTAATTAATTTGAATGTAATATATTGAGAGATCAACTAAAAAGAGACGACACTGACATTTTCTTGATTAATAAACTATGGTTAACATAATTTTATCTTGAATAGTTTCATTGGATGATCATTCATCTTTTGTTTGAATAGTATGATCATAAGTTTAAATTCAGCGCTATATATTAATTGTCTACTTGTGCTTGCTTTTGTCACACTCACTTCCTAGACACAATAAATAAAGTCATTCATAACGCAATAGAACTTCTAATTGGTTTACGAACCTATGTCAGTAACAATGAAAGTATTTCATTTTGAAACGTTACTATCAAGTAGGAAAAAGATAGAGTAAAAAGAAAATGCAAAAAATTATCATTAGGAGTTGGAGTGGGGTATTATGCATACTGGGCATTAACTAGTTGAAATTCGCAGAAATTTAGTATTTTGAACAATATAATACTAACTTCACATTTAGATCAATTCGGGTAAAGGAAAGGATTAATCATAATCTATGGATAAATATAAAAGAGGTTATTTGTACATGCAATAATGGACCTAATAACTAGGAATAAAGGACAAACAAGGGCTAACAATAAAGGACAAATATTGGCTGTTAATAAAGGGCAAATAAGAGCCTACAATAAAGTACCTAGACTTAATTCTGACTATTGTTGATCAAGTGGATATGGATAGGCATTACTATGCAATAAATAGTATAAGAGATCAAAGCTATTTTAAGACATGTTATTGATAGTTGGCCATGGTCTAAAGAATATGGTGGATTGAAGACTTAACACTGCATAGAAAGAAGCCTGAGGGCTTATAATTATTTTAAGACATTTGTGAATGTCTACAACAAAATGGGCATAAGATAAAATTTACTTGGATTAGGGGCGAATCACATGCTACGGAAGTAACTGTATTGCGAAGTATTCTGTAACTTTCCAAACACCTAACCTAACAGATGCATGTGCAGAAAGCAATAATGCAGAGTCAAAAATGGTTGCGACTGAACCTGGCAATTTTTACCCCAAAGAACCCTGTGTTACCAAACATTTGTAAGACATATAATTATAAATACCGGAATTTTTCAATGTGCCCTCACTTTTTATACCACATAGTGAAAAGCCTAATAATTTTAAAAAAAAGTTGTTGTAAGACTTTTTAATTTCTTCCAGGTAGATTTTTTATGGTTAGAGAGCCCCTTATTCACTTGCCACAAATTAGAATTTCAAAAAGATCCTC
>JAPDSC010006233.1:0-17348 GCA_026290005.1 Latrodectus geometricus
ATAATTTTTCAATGAAAAAAAATAACAATAAAATTAAAAAAAAAAAACATTTAAATCATCCTTGCCGATTTAAACTAATCATAAAGTGGATGTTATGATTTATTTATTGCTTGTATAAACAATCGAATATTAATATTTAATGTGCTTTACATGCTATATGAAATGAATTTATCTTTACGCAATGATTAATAAGTATTTATTTTTTAAAAGCAGTATCAAGAGAGACACAAATCTCCAATAATATATAAAATGACCCATCCCACTAAGATATTGTCCAAATTTTTCTTTCCAACTGCTCACTGAAGAGCTCATCCCATTGACAAATTGATTTGTTTTTGATGGGTGGACAAAATTGTATATTCAAGATTATTAGTGAAAACGATTATTTGCTTAACTCACGGACCAATCATAAGTAAAATAAAGTGACGTACACATGATCTCAACTGTAACGAAAGAAACAACCACTTTATGGTTAATAATCGTAATATGCTATCATCCGTCAATACCAAATAAAATTGTATAATTTTAATATCGTTTTAAAAGAGATTTTTTTTTTGTTAAATATATAATATATAAATTTTCATTCAGCAAGTCATGTCACAAATTGTTATCAAATGTATGATGTGTGTATGTCTGACTTTCAGCAATAATTTGCATAGAATAAAAGTAGTAAATTTTTCATCTTAATCGGGTAGTGTTATTTGGATATCGCAATCAAGAGATGTTCTAAAAAATAGCAAACCAAATGAACAGGAAATTACAAAGGCAGCAAAATTAAATTTAATCCGAGAAAAAGCAATTTAACATAAGAAGGATAAATTTGCATTTTTTAGCATGACAGCAAGAAAGTTTAATATCTTTTCTTTCGCATTCCTCTAATTTAATATTTCCCAAAAATTATATTGAAAAATATACAATATTGCGCAGTAAATAAGCGAAGAATTTAAAGATCCTTGAGGGTATTTTAGAATCTGGATCTCATTGCCTACAGCAAAGAATAGAGAAGTATTTACGCGTCGCTAGGAAAAACACAAAGAATTTCCAAGCACAAATTCTGCAATATGTGCCTGTAGGTAATTTGTAAAATTGGGAAAAACCGATTTATTTTTCCGGTAATTTTCATAGTCTTCTGAAATTTTGAATTTTTTTGTTTCTGATGACACTTGGCAGAGACTAGGCGAATGAAGTCAGAGAGAGCGTCTTCCGTTTTTGAATAGAGCACCCACGTACGAAGGTGGAAGTATGACTTTAGGCTCGTAGATGGCAGCACCATCTGAATCTTCCAATTTAGAGATTGAAACCAGTGAAGACCCAAAGCTTCGATCCAACCACCCCCAGAGGTATTAATTTGTAGTGGGAACATGGAGGACATTATGACCCGATATATTTTACGTGCCCTAGTTACTATTAGTGAACACGACGAATCTTCGGCTAAGCCGGGATTCGAACTCACCACCTTTTGGTAACGAGAACGACGCTCTAATCAACCAGGCCAACACGGCCTCTGAATTTTTTTTATGATATAATAAACTTTATAGATTTATTAAAAATAAATGAAAACTTTGTTACACTTTAATACATATGCATCCATTGAAAAAAATCAAATGTTTTTTCTTAGTTTCTAGAAAAGATATTACCACATTTATATTTAAGTATTTTTCAATATTTTTTTATTAAGATATATAATTCACTTCCAGTTTTACAATAAATTAAGGAAAATAGTTTTTAAAGAAAATGTCGCTATTTAGCATTAGAGAACAATTTAAAAAATATTTAAATATTAATATTGGAAAATGTTTTTTCTTTTTTTTTTTTTTTAATAATGAATTTATAGCAAAAGGAACAGTGTGAAACATTATTGATTTTCTTTCCAGATGACAAAATCGGTATTTTTTGTATTATAGTAACGTAGTTTATTTCACTTCGCTTCATACATATTAGCCAAAACAATACATTTAACAAAATGCCTCTGGTTAAATTTATTTCTTCAAAATTCCCAATATTCTCTAAAATTGACAGTTTATTCCAAAATTTCCCAGTAAATTCCCGTGCTTCAAAATTCTAAAATTTGGAACTTTGAAGTACAGGAATTTTTTTGGAAATTTGAGAATAATTAGAATAAAAATGGAAAAGATTCATTTCTGCTTGCTAATGGTAGAGATTATGAATTTTACATCCCTATTTGTAGAAAGCAGAAATAAATGTCTCGTTTCCATTTTTAAACAGTAATTAAGATAAATTTGAGACCATTTGCACGAAGACCGCAGTTTAATCACAAAGATTTGGTAATCCATTTTTTTGACAAATTATTAATGCATAAATTAGAGTGAACCCGTTTTGAATGTGTATTTTTGCCAATGAACGCCACTAAACATAGCTCAGAAACTCTTAATTTTGAGTTAAGATTAAGAAAAAATGTCAACACCACTTCTTTCCACACATCACTACTTACATTTGCGAAAGAATATTCATCCCATGGAACATTTAATTCGCATAATAAATTATGTTGATATATAATACCTAAAAATGCTAACCAATTAAGAAAAGCAGCTAGATTAAAGATATCTGTGGAAATGCCAATGAAAATGAATATGAAATATTATTTGATGTTTTAAACGGGAAAGAAATACATAATAAAAAGAATCTGTTTGTAAACTTAAGTATCTCCGGCTTTCCTTATTTATAAATTGATTTATTCTGGCCCCTTCAAATTACTCTTTCTTTCGAATCGATTCGTAAGTTAGAAGATGTGTTTTTACTTATAACTTCTGTTTCAGCTAACAACGTTAAATATTGCAATAAATTATGCAAAATATCCCAATTATTCCAATATTCATTTTACAAGCGAAAGCACTTAGAATATTAGAATGAATGAGCAATTTAAAATCCAGTCGTATAGGTACATCAATTAATTTTTACCAACTTTCATAAAAATACACCCCATTATAATACATACGAAATACTTTCACGTGTAATTTTAACTAGACATGTATTTATGAATAATATTTTACGCTATTCTGTCTATTCATCTGAAATTATAAAATTTAGATTCACAGCTGATGATGCAAACTTCAGAACACAATCTATGTTCCCCCATTCCTTTTAATCAAGATATTGCATCCTCTCCCACCCTTTCATCATACATATCTAATAAATATTCGATGAATCATTGTGGCTAGCACCGCTGTTCAATATTTGCATTCCCTTCAATATAACCACGTGCAATCACTCGAACCTCCCCACTCAGCAACAGAATCTTTGCGTGGCGATTCCCAAAATCTATTATTTATTTTAAACGTTGTACGTATAGGGAATTGCTAATATTACAAAAGCATATTGTTGCTATTTCCATTGGATGACTTCCATAAAGTTGATAAACACCAGTTATCATAAATTAAGAAAAAAATGACAATAATGTAAAAAATTATGCGTGAAATTTAATGAAACTTATACACATTGTGCAACACATAGGAAGGTACAAAAGAGCATAAAAAGAAATCACCAGAAAATTCTGGTGTTAGAAAAATTGGCATACGTATTCAATGAACAAATGGGAGTTGCAACATTGGCATACGAAAAGTACTTTAAATATGAGGTATGATCCCCCCAGAAACAATATAGCATATGCAGCGATGTGTGATGCTCTCAATTATTCGATCTATTAACTGTGTAGGAAGTGCAAGCCATTGATCTTCTAAAGCAATTGTTTGTTTAAAAAATTATAATGGATTGAAAGCGTGGCTAGGGTCTTAGGAGAAGGAATGAGAGCATCTAACTTCATAGTCAATTATAATCACTATTAAAAACCATTGAGATAATCTATTTACACTACTGGCCATAAAAATTGCTACACCAGGAAGAAATGCAGATAACAAAATGATATTTATTGGACAAATATATTATACTAGAAATAACAAGTGATTAAATTTTCAAAATATTTGGCTGGATGGATCCTGAGAAATCGGTACCCAGAACAACCACCTCTGGCAGTAATAACAGCAGTTATACGCCTGGGCATTGAGTCAAACAGAGATTGGATTGCATGTACAGGTACAGATGCCCATGCAGCTTCAATACGATGCCAAAGTTCATCAACCGTAGTGACTGGCGTTTGGTGACGAGCCAGTCGCTCGGCAACCATTGACCAGACGTTTTCCATTGGTGAAAGATCTGAAGAACGTGCTGGCCAGGGCAACAGCCGAACATGTTCCGTATCAAGGAAGGTCCGCACAATACCGGCAACATGCGGTTGGGCATTATCCTGCTGAAAAGTAGAGTTTCGCAGAGCTCGAATAAAGGTTAGAGCCACGTGTCGTAACACACCAGATATGTAACGTGCACTGTCAAGGCGAACAAGAGGTGACCAAGACGTGTATCCAATGGCACCCCATACCATCACGCCAGGTGATGTGCCAGAATGACGATGATGAATGCACGCTGCCAGTGTGCGTTCCCCACGATGCCGCCAAACACGGATGCGACCATCATGATGCTGTACACAGAACCTGGATTCATCTGAAAAGATGACGTCTCGCCATTCGTGCTCCTAGGTTCGTCGTTGATCACACCATTGAAGGCGCTCTTGTCTATGACGCAGCGTCAAGGGAAGCCGCAGCCATGGTATCCGAGCTGAGAGTCCATGCTGCTGCAAACGTCGTCGAACTGTTCATGCAGACACTTGTTGTCTTCCAAACGACCCCGTTTCTTGACTCACGGCTCGTGACGTGGTTGCACGATCCATTACGGCCATGCGGATAATAGGCATGTCTTCTCGGCTGCTAGTGATAGGTGGCCGTTGAGATCCCGCATGGGGTTCCGTATTACCGTCCTGAACCCATCGAGTCCATATTCTGCTAACAGTCATTGGATCTCGACCGACGCGAGCAGCAATACTACGATAAGATAAACCGCAATCCCGGTACGCTACAATTCGACCTTTATAAAAGTCAGAAACTGCCATTGGTTCGCATTTCTCCTTCTTACACGAGACATCACAACAACTTTTCACCAGGCAACTACGTTCAAATGCAATTTGTGTATGAGGAACCGGCTGAACAATTTCCTCATTTAAACACAATATAGGTGTCGCTACTGGCGCCTGCTTTGTCTGGATGCGCTGAAAAGCTAATCATTTGCATATCACAGCACCTTCTTCCTTTCGTAAAAAATTTCACGTCTGTAGCATGTCGCCTTCTTGGTGTAGCAGTTTTAATGGCCAGTAGTGTAATTTTTAACGTTTTTTTTTACTAAACAAGATTGCATGATTTAGTAGTAATAAATCTTCAACCATGTAAATTATATATTTTTTTTATCAAAACAGTTCTTAACAACTCTAAATATATTTTATTTTTATTTATAAATACTTTTTTTTCCAAAATGTTTTAAAAATCATGAATTCTAAGCGACTGAGGCCAAAATTTTATTGCCATCTGTTTGATTCAAGATAATTTTAATATCATATTAGAATAGATCTACATATAACGAAATGGGCATAATCAAATAACTGCAAAATTGGTTAAGTAGTAAAGAAATCTTCAGAGCTTTTTGGAATGCATATGGTTATTTCGATTCAACATCTTTTAAAAGTCTATTAATTGAATATGTAATTTCATCATGTCTATCAATAGACTGATTGTAAGTATTAATTGAATCTAAAAATCTTTCAATTCTTTTACTTTTGTGGGCGTTAAAAGCTTTTCAATACATTAAATAGAATATTACCTGGGGTGATTATCTTTCACAGAAAAATAAAATAAGATTTAGTTTGATACTTTAACAGTTTCTATTACACAAATTCTAAATTAAGAAATTAAAGCTTGAAGCGTAGCTTTTAAAATAAAAAATAAACAAGTTTCGTTTAAGTAATAATATACAAAGTAAGCTTTATGTTTATTTAATATTCATTAAATTAATTAAATATACCAGGAGCATTTCCAATTTAAATTTTATCATAAACCATTCAAAAAGAGCAAAATTACTATAAGAAAAATTTTCAGTATCATCAGGAAATGCCGTTATCTTGATGGTAAATCCAAAATTGAAGAAATTTTTGCCTCAGGTAATTTATTTGAGAAATTTATATCAACGTTTCTATTATCTATACACAACCTTCTTTTTCTGCTATCATCCTTTTTAAAGCTAAAATTACGAGAGACAAATAGAAACTATAACTTTTTTTAAAATTATAATCAGCATCTAACAAATTATTTATTTCAACAACAATTTCTTCTTCAAGACAAATTGTATATAATCTTAAAGAAATCTGAGCATATATAACAATTTTATTCTCCAGCGCTCCACTTTAATTAAAGCAATATCAGCACTTAATTTTAAATTAATGACGTCATTGACTAACTGGAGATAATTGTTTTATTCATGGGTCAATGGCATACGAGAAAATCACTTTTAGATTTAATTACTAGTTCATTTTTTTAATACTATGCAATACATTATTTTAAATTTGCTCTTTTCGTCTCTGCATTTTTTCATTACTAGAATCAACTGTTTTTATTCTAGTTTGAGATAAGGAATAATAAATTGGGCATTATAAATCCGCAAGGTTTTGAACTCAATGATAACCATTTAAAATTCCATTGTTAGTATCAAAAACGAAAAATTTGATTTCTAAAGCCGTTATGTGGTAAATTTTGAAGATGTGATTAGTTGAAAAGTTTAAGTGAATCTTTAATTTCGAGTTGAGGAATTGTAATGGCTGAAATCTGACGAAAAAAAATGGTTGACGAAGAGCATTTTGACATCAACGCTTAAAATTAACGTCAATTCACTTCACATTTTTCAGCAATTTTATAAGTTTTGTTATTGGTATTCAGTCACATCTTGAGCATTGACGAATCCATGAAAAAAACATCTTTCAAGAGAAAACAGAAATAAAGAATTCGCCAAGTGACGTGGTTCATTCGCCGGAATTCTTTTTCTTGGACAGAGAACATTGAACTCAAATGACTTCTATCACCAACTACAGTGAAGCGAGGTGAGTGTTCAGTTTGAAAACAATTTGGAATTGTTTTATGTTCTTTTTCATTTTTGATGGAACAGTCAATTCTATTTCCTTTTATGTAATAGTTAAACATATTTTTTGGAATATTATTTTTTATTTAATGAAAGATAATTTTTAATGTTTAATAGCATGACTTATTAAACAGATGATTAAAATTTAATATTCAAATAATATTAAAAATGAAACTACTGGTGTATGACAAGCCCCCAAAAAACGATTCGAATAAAAAAACTACATTAATTATCATAAATTAAGAAAAAAAAATCACAAAAATGGCGATAACGCGAAAAGCGTGGAATTTAATGAAACTTATTATGCAGCACATAGGAAGATATAAAATACCATAAAAAGAAATCACCAGACAATTATCGTATTATAAAAATTATCGTATATATATAATAAACAAATGGGAGGTGTAAGTTTAATATGGGGCATGATCTCTCCGAGAAGCAATTACAGCACATGCAGAGACATGTGTGATGATCTGAATTATGTGGTCAATTAGTCCTTACTCTTCCAATGTAGTTGAAAGCATAACTATAGTCCTAGAAGAGGAATTGAGAGCAGCTACACTTCGTTCTAGAGCGTCCCAAACATGCTCGATTGGGCTATAGTCAGTGATTGAGCTGGCTACAGCGTGCGCTCAATTGTTTCCTGCTTAAGATAGGCATCCACGATATGGTCTTGCATTATCATCCTGTAGAACGAAAATATCACCTATTTTCCTGGTATAAGGACACACATATATGTCATCTCTATAGATGCGAGCATAAACATTTCTACGGAGAAAGACATAGAAGTCTGTGAGTCCACCCAAAGAGATACCTTCCAAACACAGATGCTGCCTGATTTTTATAATACCTCTTTCCCGGATGTTTGATGGATGAAAACCAGCTCAAGTTCTCTCCAAATGAAATTGCTGGCGCAGCTTGACCTTTATGGATCTTGCACCATAAAACCCAACCAACCAAATGAAACTGCGCCTACTATCGCTTTCGAGGCTAAACCTGGACTCATCCATAAAAAGAACAACCCTCCATTGATCACTCGTCCAATGGGCATGTTGACGTGACCATTGGACGTTACAAACGTTCCCGCTCATGGCGTGGCATTTGAGTAACACAAATGACTGGTCGCCTCGTATAAAGACTACTTAGACGCCTTCGATGCGTGGTTGATCTGGAATAGCAACCTTATGGTCCTTGCACCGAGGAAGTATCCGTGTTCAACTGGAGTTATGGTTCTAATTCTTCGACGGCATAATGACAAATATCTGTCATCGATACTCGTGGATGTGCATGGCCGCTCTTGGCTGATCCTCCTGCATGCCGAATCCATGACTAGAAATTGTTGCCTAAGTTTATAAATCACAAACGGACTCACATTCAGTCACTTATATCTGACTTTGTCCTGCCTCCAGTCTCCTAATAGCTCACCATCGAAATTGTTCCTTCAAATGATGCTTGGAGGCTGTTGTTACAATTTTGCTGTACCAGATATCAAATCTGAGACACGCAGCGACAATTGTCTCCTTGCTCTGAGACATCCATTTTTATACTCCTCGATAATGACGCATTCTGATAGTGGCGCCACTATTTTGTAGAATATCATATTGTTCAGCTCTTTTCATATTCGATATTCTTTGAGTTAGCTTATTTTTGGAAGAATTATCGTCATTTTTGTGATTTTTCCTTAATTTTTGGTAATTAGTTTATATGAACCAACTTCATATTTCTAGATGTCTCTGGATAGCTGATTTTTCCATGGCTGCAGATTATATATACACATACATGTAACCATTTTGTGGCATTATTTATATAATTCATACCACAAAAAAAAAAAATATCAATAAATTGTAATCCTTAAAACTTTCTATATCACCCTGTTGTTAATCTATTTCAAATAATTTCTGCAGCATTATTTTATACAGTATTCATTTTTCAATGACTATTTGATTGTATTGTATATAAACATCAGAAATCAAAATTAAATTTTATATTATTATTCACTACTTCGTTTTTTTAACAGTTGGTTGCTTTAACATTTTTACGAAGTCTGAAAAAAACCATTGTATTATTTTTTCAGACTTTTAGTAGAAATGAAAATTCTTGGTTTTCGGCTAATTGAGGAGGTATAGAGTGACAATACATTAGGATAATGAAAAAACAGAAAACTTATTTTTAAAAGGTGTAGTATTTATAGTTGCAATTCCAATTCAGTCAGAAACACATCCTTGAATACAAAATTATAGAATATGAAAATATTCTGGAGAAAACTTTCCAAAATTTGGAAAGAATGCAATTTACAAGGAATGAATGGAAAAATATAGAACATGTACTTTTGTCATTAGTTAATGAAGGAAGGATGACACGCATTAATAAAGGGATGTGAAAATTAAGAAATGGAAGTAATGTAATTGCGAATTGTCATTAATATAACATCATGAAACTAACTCTGTGGTTGCGTAAAATAAATGTTAAATATGTAAAATTGTTTTTTTTTTATTTTCTCATATCCTTTACATATTTATGAATGTAAGCAAAATTTTCAAATTCTCAATAGGGAAATCATATATTTTTTAAAATTTAGCATGTAAAGAAAAAAATCTTAATTTTATTACAAATGATTCAGATTTCTTTGATAGAATTTTAATCATTTACAGCAAAATTAGAAAATACTTACTTTTTCTAATTTATTATGTAACTATTCGGAAAGTTTTACTGGGTTTAAAACATTTTAAGAACACAAATTTATAAGTTGTGTAATTTTTAAACAAATTTCATTAAGTTCTAATTCCAGAATAAACTATTCATATTATTTTTAATGAATTCGAACTATTTAATATTCATTGTATATTTACATTTCTTAAAAATTAATTAACCATGTAAGTAATTTCCTCAAAAATACTTACTCAATATAAATATGGCATATTTTTTATTTTTAAATCTTAAGAATAAATTCTAAAATGGGATGTAAAAAGATTTTTTTTTCAGAATCTATCGCAACAAATAAGGTGACTTTTGAATGCAATTGTTATATTAGTTTTGAAAAAATCCTTTTTTCGCAGATTGATCAAAGTTGTCCAGTATGTTATTAATTGTAGCATCATCTAAGGACTAGAAATTCTTGTAAAAAAATAGTTTCTCCCCCCCCCCAACCTAATATTAACATTTTATCGACCTTAAATGTAAATGCTGAACTAACAGTTGGATAATGTAGACAAAAATTTTGATATTCAATTCCCATTTCACGATGTTTTAAACGATTCAGTTTACTTAATAGGTTTCTTTGGAATCAATTTTCATGTACAAAAAAAGACTGAAGATAATGAAACCAAAACGTGTTACCATAATGAAATTTATACAAAAAATTATTTGTACTTAGTTATTTTGAATTTCTTTGTTATCGAACATCTATCTCTGATCTTCCTGGAAGGAAGATCCATTTCTAGATATTTATCTAACAGGTATTAGGTAACAGGAATATATACCTTCCATTCAAGGAACTGGAAGAATCATTCTCTTTGGAAAACTTATAAATCATTAAAAATAAACCAAAAACATATAAATCATTAAAAATAAAATTGAAATTTTGTTTAGAGAAAAATTTCAGCTATTCTCATATTGTTAGAATAAATAAATTGATTTTGAGATAAAATATGAGTAAGATATATGAAGAAACGAAAGAAATATAATAATTGAAAAAACACACAAAGAAATACAATACTTGGAAAAATATGAAAATTGATGAAAAAATAAAGGAACCTAAAAAATTCAGAGGAAAAAGAATATACTTTGGATTTTATTCTAAAAAACCAAACTTGAGAATGCATGAGAATTGCATTTAAAGATATCTCATGAATATTAACTTTAAAGCTAATAGTAATGATTTAATGAAATTTTAACAATTTATAAACATTAATAAAGAAGAGAATGTGGTTCCCAATTATAAATTCCAAATAATTTATGAAAAAAAAGCTGGATTAAAGTTGATAAAATTTACAGTTGTGATAGCAAATTAAAAAAAATGAAAGCTATTTATCAAAATTTTTAATCTTATTTTTTTTTTTTTTTTTTTTAATTTTTTTTTTTTTGCTACTAACTTTCGATTTTGTTAGTAAAAAAAACGGGGTTTTTAGGTACTAACCGTAAAATATAAATTTAACAAAAAGTAGGATACCATTTTTGCTAAACTGTGATATTTTCCATAAAAAATTAATAATGCCCTCATAAATTTTCATGTAATTCAAAGATCAAAGCCTGGAATGATAAGAAAATTAATGAGGATGTCATTAATTTGTTATGGACTATATGTTGAGCTCTCTACTCAGTGATATTTTAATTATTTTCTCACTCTTACTTAAGAAAATGAAACTTAGTCGATTTTACCCAACTCAAGGATAGAATAAGCTTTTCAACCTTTCAGTGAAAACCAAGCATGCTTGGGATTTAAACACTGAAGATTTTGCAATAGACTGGCCACCTAACCGAGGCACATACTTCGAACCCCAGGGCCTTTGGTCATGAAAACAGATATGGGCACTGTAAGCCTTGACCCCCATATGAGCTGCTATGCCAATGAATTAAGTATTTTTTAGAAATTTACTGTATATGCTTTAATAAATCTATAAAGAATTATTAAGCAAATATAATAATAATAATTTGAAGTAAACCAAAGAATCCAAATTAGAAAAGAGGGGAACAAACATTTTGTAACAAATTGTTGAATATTGAATCAAAGATTTTAAAATAGATTTTCTTCATAGCATTACTATTTTTCACTCTAAAAAGCATATTTTAATAAAAGAAAAATTAAATTCTAGAGTCAAAATTTGAATGATATTTCAAAGAAGTTTATGGCTATTAACAATCAATTTATCAGCTTGAAAACACAATGATCTTTGGAAAAAATGGGGATATTGTGAAAATTTATATATATTAATGTCAATATTTAAAAGACAAAAACAATGCAAGCAGAATAACAAGAAGTAAACAAATCTTTTTATTGAATAAAATTCAAACTATAGACATAAGTAATAGATTAAAATACGCGGTATAAAAATTTCATTTTAAACCAAGTATATCATACACAGTTTCACTCATTTGGCTCACATGAGATTACACATACCAACAGACATTATGTGTATGAACACAGCTTAAAGAAAAAAACTCAATATCTTTTGAAGATCTACAAATCATGGCATAAGACTGGAGTTATAATCGCCATATCACACACACTTATATATTCACTAAAAACATAAAAAGGATAACTTAAAAAAGAAAAAAAAAAAACAAGTTAAAATTGGTGGATATGATATATAAATATATATACACTGAACAATTTATACACTCACATTCAATTAAATAATTGTTACAGAAAACTAAAAAATGTTGCAACAGTTAAAACACATTTTCTGAAATTCAAATTATATCCTTTAGAATGACTATGCATCTAAAGCAATGTTTAACTTTAGATTTCTCACTTTGGTCAGCTCAGTTTTTAAAACTGATATATTTGAGGCATGTGAATATGAAAAAATTACAATAAAAACAATACACAGTACATATATTCACAATATGTTTACAATGTTATCATACAAGGTATAACAACCGCACTATGAGCAATACATAATTTTGCTGCACAAGCTGAACACTGCACATTTTTGAACAATATTAAAATGTGCTTGCTTAATACAAGAGCGTAAGATTATTTTCCTTCAAGATTATTTGATTCTTGTTCTCTGAAGTAGTTTAAAAATTCATATTATAAACCTATTGTCAAACGTCAACATTTCTATGTAATTTCTTCCTTTGATATAGAGTCACTGATGCTAAATGGTTATTGGGCATTACCTAGAAAAAATAATAATCATCAAAATTCAATACAAAAATAATATACATTAAAAGGTTTAGCATATAAAAATATGTAATATATTCAACACCTTTTTTATTCAAGGTAAAGTTAAGTAACTATAGAGTCAAATGAACCAGAAAACTCTCATATTGAGTTTAAGAATCTACCGCAAGTAACGGACTGAAACAAATGTGGGGTTGTAGCATCCATGCTGACGAAATTGTATGAGAAACAATGGTTTCATTTATCCCTACAATATCCAGAATGCAAAAGGTATTTTTTGTTTTTTTCTGTTAATACAAATGGATGAATGTTCACATGACACAGAAGTAACTATATTTTATGATGGAGGAAGAAACTATATTTTATGATGGAGGATGTGATGGAGGAAGGTTTTAAAGGCATGGTTCTTTCCTACATTAGGAAAGCCCACTCAACAGCATACATCTTTTGTGGCATTATAATCACACCAGTTGACTGTTCTCCCTAAGAGAAATAGATTTTTTAACAGGACAATGCCATGTTCATCAACAGTTGATTGATTCAAGGAAAACAAGAAGCTTTTAAATGTTTCTTTCATTTCTTGATTGATTGCATTTAAATATGATCAAGAATTTTAGCCATAATTTCAATTGCTACATTAGTAGCAGGGTTTGTAGCTCCACTATTCATTCTATCTGCCAGACTAATTGAAGCTCTTAAATCTCTAAATATCCGTAGAAAACGCTTTTAAAATCTTATTGATTTAATTGCCACCTAGATGTTGTTATATCTAAAAAACTGTTACTTCCAATATTAGGAGATTGTTTAATCATACTTAAACCATGTTAAAAAGTTAATTGTATCACATTACTGTTACTTTATCTTCTTGTTATTATTTTCCATTTTAGTATAAGAATAAATACTACAGATAACAATTAAACTCAATCATGTCTAGTAATCAATGTTTCATATAAAAGACATTTCTTATCATAATCAACTGCTCTTTTTGAGCCAGACACTATACTATCACCAAATATTAGCAGATCACTTATATTTTTTCTTGTCATTTTTCAGACCATAACTTTTTGTTTTATTCTTTAAAATCATTTGCCCATAATTATTTTTGCAAGTAGTACAATCTCTTTGGTTTCACAGATTAAATATGTCAAATGAAATTTTTTCTTCGGTTTTCTCAGTTTGTCAATGATACTGAAAAGAATTCAATAGATTTTAAAAAATACATATTTACATTATAGCTCTTTCACAACATGCTAAAGAGATTCTAGTACTGGAAAATTTTAGTGACAATAAGATAACACTAAGCACAAAACCACATTCTGCAGATATCTTGTAATGATTTATTGCAGAAAAAATAAAAACATTTTTTAAATTTTTCCTGGTTTTTCCTTCCTCAGAAAAAAATATATTTTACTCTTAAGATATGTCAGCATGAAGTTGGGGTGTAAATTTAAAATTTCCTTATTCATATTTATTTTAGTTTAGTATTAGTTCATATTTATCCTTAAAAAAATTATTCAACAATAAAATTTTTTAAATTAAATTGAAAATATGACAAATACAGAATATTTGTCACATAAATTCAAAATCAATTCTAATTAACTTACTTCAAATATTATGTCTTGATAACCATAACAACAAGTGGAACCAAATGGGTTTGTCGCATTGTGCGTTGACGCTCGATTTAAAACAACAGGACGCTCAAGAGGCTTTTTTAAGTGTTCTTCCATCGTGTCCCACTGTGAATGAAACATTATTATTATTTATTGGTATACATAAAGTGAAGCATTTTTTATATGGTTGCATTTTGAACAGAAAGTCTAATCAATATTAAAATTATTTTATATTTTCTCACAAAAAGATTGTCACAAATTCCATCTAATATATTCTAATCTACATAAAATATTAAAGATAAAAAGAATTCAAGCACTCATGTGTAACTATAAGTAACTCTACTTCCTTTTCATTGAAAAAAAAAATTAGTTTATTTTTATGGAAATTTTTTGGATTACTTCAAATTAAAAGATTGCTTTTTTTTTTTTTTTTTTAAAAAAAAAAGAAAAAACACTGATTTTTAACTGTTAAAAAATCTTATTCTTCTTTAAAAAAAAAAAAAAAAGGGAATAAAATGTAAGATGAGTTATATTTAAAATCAAAATGTAGTTGTAAAATGACACAGAGTTATATATGATAAAAAATAGAATATTCAATGAAAAAATTGTAGAAAAAACCCCAAACTTTTAATTTTTGTAATTTTTTTTTATCATGAAATTAGATTAATAAATATTTATTTAATCATTTTCAAGAGCTGAAGTATAACTTCCTAAAATTATAGTATCCTGTGCAATTGTCTTTGGAAGAAACATTAAATATAATTAAAATATGAAAGATTCGAAGATAATTAGGAATTAGACTATCAATAAAAAAATATTAAACAATATATAAACAATTGGGGATAATGGGAAAATTTTGACATAAAAATCAATGTATCACATCGAATTTAATTATAAAAAAAATTAATTTAAATTAGAAAAAAAATTTTTTTTAATTTTTTACCAATTTTCATAGCATACTGAGATGAAGTTAAGTCTCATTTTATTTAATTAACTTAGAATAATTTTTATTATTTTTAAATGGCCTAGACTAATCAAGAAAACTTAAAATTTCAGTAACAAAAGAAAAAAATATCTAGACATTTTATAAAGATATTTATACAACTATAATAAGATAAAAAAAAATAACAGATAAAAAAAAATTCTATAAATATAAAAATAATTGACTTATTGTATCAAATTTATGGTTTAAGTAACCTGATCACAATTGAAATAAACATGCATAAATTTAGAAATAGAAATTAAAATAAAATTAGAAATGAATTAGAAAGTTCAACAGAAAAAAAAAAAGAAACATTTATTCTACAGCAAAGTTATTTTATTCTCCTAACTATCTTAAATAATCAGAAATTAATATTTTCAAGAAATATCGTATAAACATTTTAATTTTAACTTATAGTTTTAACATAAATTCAAGTAAGTTTATTCATTAAAATACAATTCAAATAAAAAAGGAAATTGTGATTTGCAAACAAAATGGATTTTTCTACAAAATTTAAATTATATAAATTTTTTTTTACTTTAACATGTTGAGTGTTCATTTTAATAAAGTATAAAAATGAATAATTAAAATTAAATAATTGACAATAAAATGTCAACAATAGTTATGCCAACACTTTTTTCTACAATTATTTTATATTGAGCAGTCTTCCTTTTTCCAGCATTTAAATTAGTTTAATTTATAAGAAAAAAATCTATTTGGATTGCCTTAACATAAGGTTGTAAAAATAGCTTTAGTATCATAGTGAAGAAGGTGCACAGAGAAGTTATATTTAAATTTATATGAAAAATTCTCAGTAAATTTCTTAGATAAAATTATGTTGAAAGGGTATACAATTATATTAAAAAAAATATTAAATGCTTTTGATAAAAAATTTTAGTGTATTTTGACTATAGTTTTGAACAAATGTATTACTCAAAACAAAATATAAACACTTAAAATATGTCAGATTCATAATTCTCATTAATAACTTGTCAAGGTTATTAATTTTTCACTTAGAATAATGCCTAAACTCTCCATTCTTTTTTATTAAATCATGATCACATTATTTTGATATTCTATAGTAATTTACTTTTGCCTAAAGTATTATCTTATTTATAAAATAATTATAAAGTCATTTTAAATTCTACCACAATTCATCTTAAATGTTTTCAAATTTTTCTTGAGAATTAAAACCAATAACATAATAGAAAAACAATTTGAAAATAAAGAATGCTATTAGTTATTTATTTATTTATTTTTAATATATAAATCCTAATGCTGTATAAGATGATATATACACATGTATAAATATACATATGCTAAATATAATATTTATATTCAATAAATAATAAAATACAAAAAATATTTAATTCTCTTTAATACACTGTTTTATAGATTGGGGATACCTACAATAACAAGATCTTTTCCAAGTTGTATTGAGCCATCAGACTTTGCCTGAAAGTGATATAAAATTGAAGCAACAAAAATAATTAAGATAAAAAAATGTTAATTTGGAAATTAGCAGTTCCGTTAGTTGCTGCTTGAATATAAAAGCAAACAAATTTAAAAAATCAAATTTTAAAAATCAAAACTACCCATACTTCCTTAAAGTTAAATCCTATATTTTTTAATTTGAATGTTTTTGATCAAATTAGAGTGAATCATGTTGTTTTAGACTGTTTATCCGAATGTTTCGCAGCTTAATTCTGAGAATTAAACAAATTTGTATTAAAAACACATGGTTTTAAAGGAATATACAAAACTAATATATTTAATAAATTGTTTTGTAAACTATAAGATATATCCATTTTTATCCTTTTTGTATATACATTTGACAAATTTGTTGCAATAAATTAATTTATTATAGATGCAAGGAATTCTA
>JAPDSC010006236.1:0-10611 GCA_026290005.1 Latrodectus geometricus
TAGATACAATTTTTAGGTAGTTGGTAATATAATCTTTTGTTGTTACATTTACCAAAACCTTCACTAAATACCCAAATCTATGTCTTATTTTCTCCATAGTGAGATAAAAAAAACACATTTTGTAAATATATTTGTATAAAATTATCCTTGTATTCTGTTTTTTGATAATAAAAGATGAATATATTAGAGAAAAGCACATTTTCTACACTATAACTGTCCTAAAAAGTATGATATTATTATAATATCTACTTTTGTTTTGTAAATATTAAAGCATAGTTTTTCCAGAAAACACCATGTACCCAAAATTCATACCATAAAATAATATACGATATTTTTAGAAAAATTATGCTTTATGAAACACCATATATTATGATTCATATATTTCTTTAAGCAATCAGAATAAATTCAGTGTAACCTGATAAATATTGAACAATAAATAAAGAATAATAACATATGTTCTCTAAAAAAGATATCAAGAATTTATGGCACGTGTGCCATATTTTAAAATACAATAGATTTTTCAATGGCATAAGGCATCTCTATATAACATTCCACTTAATAGTGCAAAACCAGTGCAGTGGTACAATAACAAGATTCAAATAAAAAATTTATTTTTTTATTGGACTGATTTGAAAGAATACATATAATTTACGTTGTTTTACTTTGCGTTGATGAATGCATTTAAATGATGCATATAATTAATGTATAATTAATATCTTTTTATAATCTCAACTTTTAAACTTTGCCTATTAGGAGCTATATTATTAGGCTAATTATTAGGAGGTATATTATTTCAAATATTTTTTCAGTGAGACTAACTATATTATACTACCAAAATGCTTAGCACGATTCAACTATATAAGACTGTTGATCTCTTCTTTATTGAATTGCGTTTAAAAAAAAGAAACGATATACTTTGTTAGTAAGCAACTAATTCAGGTATGATTAATTGATTCTGCTACTAATTTCTTATTATAAGCCAATACAAAACATGAAATATTTATTTTAATTACACTTCAGAAATTATTGTAATTACACACAATAAATTTTAATTAAAAGAAAAATTTTGTAATAAGACTTATACAATCATAAAGTACTTTTAATACGAAATAAACAATTTGTTAAGAAAAATTAATAAAATTTGTTAATGCCGATCTGGCTTTAAATAATACATTTTCTTCATCAAAAATGAAATTTAAATGTGACATATAAACCTGTTGAATCACTTAACATGTAATAGTATTTATTTACGTAACATCAAATTACATTTGCATAATATGAATATAATTTATTATTCTACTTATGAAGTCATGAGATTTTTTCAAGAAAAAATATTGTTTGTTCTCTTTTTGTATTTTTCTTAGTTACATTAGTTTTCTCAAATAAAACAATTTCTTTGCCCTGAAATTCAGAACTAAATTATATTTTTGTCAAAAATTAATTCCTTGAAAGTTATTTAATTATTCAAAGGAAGAGTTCTTTATTTTTTGTAGCGTAATGCTCTTTGGTACTTCAAGACGGCGAAAGCTCAATGCATAATTTAGGAATTTCACTTTCCAAATTAATGGTGGACTATATTTAATCACATTTTGAAGACACTAACGAAATTTTCAGAAAACTGTTTATTTTATGGCTTTTAAAAATTAACTACTACTAGAATTTAAGATTTCTGGATGTATATTCTTTAAAAAATGTCTTTTTATTCCTTTCAGTGATATTTTTGTTCTGCAATATAAAAGGGAACTTTTACTGATATACGACCCACGTTTGAGAGAAACAGAAAAAGTTTTAAATATTTCAATTCCTATTTTAATTTTTACTTAAAAAAACTTTGAATTCTTAGTTTATCATTGTTTCTTGAATTGAAATAAACGCAATTTTGAATTTAAAAAAAATATAAGACGAACTTATAAATGAGTGTAAAAACTTCTAAAGTAAATAAAAATGTGAAAGAATCTTGAATATAGTCATAAATAATGGACTGAGTATGAGTAAAAAAAAACAAATATAAATATTTTTAAAAGTAACTTTCATTTAGAAAAATTAAAAAAATCCAAACATGATATGTTATGTAGTTTATTGGTTTTTTTGCAATTATTTTAATTAATTATTAGTAATAATAATTAAATTATTAGCATTATCATTTGTCATTTGATACTTTAATATACTTCATAAGAAATTTTATTAAAAAGAAGTACCTTTTGATTCAATAAGATGCAAAATAATGTAATCACTGTATAATTTGCGAGAAAAATATTACCTATGTGTGAGGACTCCTATGTGTTCCTATATGTGAGGAATTATCATCTTATTAAATATAATTTGAGAAAATAAATTTAGAAGAAAGGTTATATATAAAAAAATGATTTTTGAAATTTATTTGAATACTAGTTACGGAAATAAATAAATTTTTACAAACACACACACACACTCACATAAAATAAATATATAAATAGATGCAAATTACACTCATACTCATTAGCTTCTGTTTGCTCCATTTGAGTGAGATTATGGGATGATAAAAACTTTTATCGAATGCAAGATAATTTTATGGATTTTGATTTTTTATGTTTATTGAAGACTATACATCATCTTAAATATACAATTAAAGGTGACGCGATTTCTAAACAGAAGTAGATGAATTGGTTTATAGCTGTCCATGCGAACCGTATGTGGTAAATATATTGCTAGCCATTAAAATTGCAGTCGCTTGATAATAAGCGAATAAAAAACATAATCACAGTTTTCATACAGTGAAAACCGATATCCATAGTTTTTAACAGTAAAAGATAAAATGATTAAATTTACAAGAGTTTTCTGGGTTTACAGTGATTTGAAACAAATCTTAGCAATTCTCAGAACATGCAGCTAGAACAACCCTTATACAGTCAGGTGCTTTAAATCGGATTAAGGTGACAGAAATTAGCAACTGATTCCCTGCTGCTTTGAATCTATGCTACTCATCAAACCAAGAAGCACAAAAATGATGTAGGGAAAGTTTCTCATATATCCATAAGGAAATGTTATCATATTTTGAGAGATCCGGAGACTATGCATGTTAGACCAAAAATAGAATCTGTTGATATTGAACAAGTTCTGACCAGCTCTTACAACAAGTGTTTTAGCACTATTTTGCTTACTGATGCCCTTTCGCATTTTTTAAATATAGGTAAGTTTTTTTAAATTTTAAGAAAAGAACCACTGATTTTAAAATTTCGGAAACATACCTATACCTGTTAAAATTAGCACTGATCCGTAGAACAGATGTGTATATTTGATAATAGGGTGTGACGATATTTGTGGTCATGTATACATTGGCTGAAAATATCACCACATCAGTGCGCAGCATATATGATGACATCAAATTCAATTAGATGCCGAATGTTTCCTACGTTAGTCACCAAGCTTCATTTATATTAACATTCTGACATATATATGGTCATCAGGACCGGTACTTTTTCCAAAAGAAAACATTATTTAATCCGATAATGTAGGAATGTACAACATAATAACTGCTTGTCTCTTAGCATTCTCAAGCGAATCCGAAATATAGGTGGATATTTTATTAGTCTGTGCTGCTCCAAACATCATTCTTTTGAACGACAAGATACTGGGTTTAAGATGAACTATCCCACTTCAGTTGCCATGACGTGTTTGTAAATTTTATTTGACAGGTTTCATTTTATATCCTCCCTTTCTTTTATTATTCATATAAAGGCGTTGAGATCATGATTGGGAGTCCATATAATTTTCAGCATTCCATAATTATTCATATAACACCGGTTACATTTGGCTAGCGCAAATGGTAATGTAACGGAATTATTCATACTTTTGATTTATAACGCTACTGTCTTTATCAATTTTAAACACTTGATGATAAGCAGTTTTCATCATATTGAGTAATAACATGATGTTTGTAGTATGTTCTAACACCATACATCTATTACGAATGTAAAACTCATAGTATTATTTGTGTTTTATTCAGTACTTCAAATGTCCTATGGCTTTTCTTCACCTTACATATAGGATGAAATAATAATTATATGCATATTCCAACTTTGCATTTATCCCATAAGATTTCGAGTTTCTCTACAGCATTTCTTGCTGGTATTGCAAATTTAATAGCAAGTATATGTCATGATACTTTGAGATATATGACGGTAGTTGTAAGAAAACTCCAAACACATACAGCTATTTCCGAATTAAATATTCACTGCCAATCTGTATTTTATTCATCGTTCTAGATATCCTATATATTTTCTGTGACATCCAAATGTATTGAAATACTAATAATTTCCATATTTCATTCGATTCTTCCTTTCATGTTAATTTGATGTTCGTAATATTCCATCCCGATGTTGCAAATATAATGGTCAGTAGTATACCAGAAAAAGGTAATTAATGTAATATAAAATAGTGCATAAATAAAATGTACATAATTTTACTTTTCTTTATAAGGATTAACGTAGCAAATAATTTAGCTTAGAATAGTATATATTACTAGCTTTCTACTTTAATATTTCATCAGATTTTGGGAAGTTCTTAAATTTAATAAAGAAATATAGTTTCAAATTACTTCCGTATTAGTTTTAAGCTAAATATTATTGTTTTATATCAGAAAAACTTTCTTATTGTTTGGCAAGAAATATTAATAATTTTATTTATATACAAATCTTATATTGTTGTATAATTATCGGTTAATGAAAATTTAATAAACCAATAGTCTTAAACATCTCTTGGTTAATTTTTATTAAATCTGAGAAAGAACATTTCGATTACTTTCTTTTACTTACATTGTTGAAGGATGAAATATACATAGATAGATTTTATTTAAACATATTTTTAATTTGCTTTGAAAAAATCCATTACATTCTTAATCAAATGAATTTCAGTAATTTAGACACATTCATTGTTTTGCACATGCAAATTTTTTTTGTCTTTGTGTTTATGTTACTGTTATATTTATCATTATGTTTAGAAATATTTTCAAAATTATTTTACTAGACATGCACATATATAAATTTTACTATATACAAATAATTTATTGTTTTTATTACTTATTAAATTTTAAATATTATCCGAGACTGTGTGCTCATATATATTAATTAATTTTAAATTCATTTTCTGTTTGTTACTTTATTTGCACAATGAATGTAACTGAAAATTATCTAATAGAATAATATTTATCTATAAAATAAGCAAACTTAATGTAATAAAATCATATTCTTTTCTTATTTTTGTAAGGTTTTGATGAATTTATCAAATATTTTGAAAATACCAATATAAAATTTATGACTTCCCTCGCTTTTTTTTAAATGTATTAGACTTATAATATTTCTTTAATTCAAAATATATGAATGCACATATCTTGAATTAGTAATAATTGTGAATCCCTATTATGAATAACATACTTTCAATCCTTAACTAAATATTTAAGGATTCGAAACTATTTTTGTACACATTTTATCTAAGAGCAAAATAAGCATTCTATGAGAGAATTATTTTTATAAATTTTAAAAATCATTTCGTTTGTAACATTAAGAAAAAGATTTTTAAAAAATATTTCAATTTAAACTAAGAAAATTAAATTACAGAAAATAAAGTAAAGAATGAAAGTTTTATAATAAAATCTTTCAAATATATACAATTCATTTTTTTTATTTGATATGTATAAAGATAACTTTGATAAATTAACTTATTCCATTTTTGTAATCATATATTCATATTTTTAGACTGATAGTAAGATAAATAAACTGTATAAACGGTTTATAAACTTTCAAGTGGACCTTTCATAGGAAAAATATTTTTTTAAACCATTTACCACTAAAATTAGACTGGAAACGAGACAGGATTTCGATTTCCATTTTATTGTTCCGAACATTTAATAATCTTTATCATATTTTAAATTTTTATTTTGACTAAAACTATATTTTTATATTCTAAAATGTACAAGGATAAGGAAATATTTCACACAATACAATTAATATATTTCTAAATTTCGTTTGAGAATAAAATGCTTATTTGCTGCGAATATAGAAAACGAAATTCGCTTCTTAAACTAATAGTTGAAAACTCTAGCTGAAAATTTCAAAAGCATGGATTATAATTTAATTCAATCATAAATTTAAAAGTATTTTAAAAATTTCATAAGAATTTCTACTGTTTTATTGTACTAAAGTAACTTTCACAAATATTGAATGGCGTAAATATGAAATCACTTAATGCAGTTACTGAGCAAATAAATTTAATTCACAATGAAGGCCGATTCTAGAGTTGAAAATTATTTGGAGTTTGTTTCTATATTAGTTAAAAGAGTGGTATAAAGTAGTAAAAATATTTGTAAAATGGTATGATTTTTTTTATCAAATCAAATGAATTTCCATGGCTTTTAGAAGATGGATGAAAGATTTTAAGCAAAAGTTGTAGACCCATTCAAGCATAACAATCAGTTGCATTTGCAGCAGGATAATTTTTTATTCGAATGTTTCATGATGATGAAACATTTCCATACCATCCTGGCGATTCTCCGAATATCAATTCCCATTTAAAAAAGTTGCAACAGCCCTAATGTATTTGCAATATATTTTAAGAAAGCATTAATTTAAGGAATATTTATATTCCTATTTTAAGAGTTAGCTAAGTGCAATGCTTGAGAAACACACACCTCTTATAAAATTTATAATTGTATTATAATAGTAAACAAATTTATTCCTTTGCTAAGTTTAAAAAGCCTTCTTTGTTTGGTATGAATCCAGGTTTCAAGTATTTTTGTATTCAATGTATTTTTCTCTATCTATTTGATACAGAAACGTACAACTATATGATGCCGGTAAAATACAAATTTATCCATGTCTGACTGTGAAAGAATATATGTTCATGCATGGATTAAAACCAATCAAAGTTCCATCGCTACTCAACAACAAATATTTAAGAACTTGAAGAACAGAAAGATTGGGCAATCTGTATTAGAATATCATCGAACATCATGCGTTTTAATGTAGAATTCTTAAAATCTATTCGAAAATTCATTGTAACATTGTAATGGTGTAAACAGCTTCCAAAATAAATCTTTGACGGCTGTAAGAAATCTGGATTAAAATGAATTGTAAAACTGAACCCTACCATAATTGAAGCAGCATTTCATTTTATGTAACGTAATAGGCGTCTGCATCGATTTTTCATTACCATCTGCAACTTTCAAATTGATGAAGTTGCTCGTATAGATTGCCTTCTAACTTACTCGTCCTTAATTACATTTCAAATTAATGAAATAAGCTTGAATTTAATCACCAACTCTTCTAAATCTGGAAACAGATCTGAATCAGGAATAATGAATATTTTAATATTAATTAGTTAATTACCTAACTGAAATATTGTTCAAACATTGTAACTAAAAACTGTTTTCAGATGAAGGATGTTCATTTAGTTCATTGAAATTGAACTTTTTAAATTTAAATCCCTTATTTTAATGTTTGTGTTATCCCTGAAAAAAATATTTAATTTTCTTCATACATAAACTTTATATTTCTTCAAATTTTTCTGCTTAAAATTTCATATTTCTTTATTATATTCATTATTTTAAAAAATAATGGTAAAAGAAAATGAATGGTTAAATAAATTAAAATAATGGTTAAATAAATTTTCAAGCTAATATATCTGTCGAATAAAAGAAAGAAATAAAAAAAAGAAAATAAGATATATAAAAATAAAATTAAACAACAAAATGTCGAATAAGGAATATAATATTCAATTCATATCGTATTCCTTATTCGACATTTTCTTGATTTTAAGGACGAATCATTTGCTGCATTAAAATGAAATTATTCAATCTACAATTAAATGCTTTGTTAAATTTACGAATATTCTTGCCGTAATTTTAAGAATCCTTGTTCAATATTAAGTAAACTTTATTTTAAGGAAAATAATGGTTACCTTTACCGAAGTAATATTAATTTCAAACAATTTGATTAATATTAATTCATAACTTATGATATTATTGGAAAACCCATCATTCTTTTAAAGCATTTGTTCTTCAATAATTATTAACTCAGCAAAAAAATGTTTCAACTCATTTTTATAAATACGTTCTTCAAAGTTTTACGTGTATCAAGATTAATTATTCAGAAATTCCCTTGCGGGAGTTAATTTTTTTTCCAATATATCGATGAATAATACTTTCTTACCACACCATACTTTTCAAAACTATTAGAAAATTCCGAGGTTCTAACTTGTCAGTCACTTTATTTTCAACTGAATTATATTTTTCATTGATTTGACACATTATTTAACTATTAACTACGAAAGGTGAAATTTTTATCTCGACAAATAAATTTATATTGTGCTCATGACAACTCTGTTTTGTGCTTATAGACTGCAATTAATAATATTTTGCTAATTTATACACCGTTAAACTGCCCATGAATTTAAATAAATAAATAAGCATGGATTTTTAAGAATAATATTTCAAACTAAAATAAGTATTATTGAGTCATCGCTACAATTTGTTTACATATTTTATTTACATTCGTAATAACAAATTGTTTATTCCGCAGACAAAAAATGATGTAAAACACAATTCCTTTATTGACTATTAATTTACTCTTAATAAATTATTTAAAAATACACAATTGTTAAATTCTGCAATTTTATGGCATCATTTTTTGCATGATTTTCACATGTATATATTCTGTCATAAATATTTATGAAAACTGTAATGAAATTTCTTCCCTTAAATTTGCTTGAATATTCATTCACAGTTATAGTTAAGAAAAAATTAAAAAGACAGCAAGGAGTACAAAGAGCAGTTTTTGACTCATGCATATTCATATTTCTTGTTTTAAATACATTTGCATTCTCTACTGCATTACGACGAGCAAAAAACAACTTTTTAATTTTTTATTCAAGTTACGCATAGTATAAAGTCTAAAGAAAATAAAACAGCTTTGTGCACTTTATGAAAATATGAACATTCTTCTAAAAATGTTAAGAAAGAAAATGTTAAAAATGAAAGTGAATTTAATTTGATTGTATAAAAGAATTAATCTATGGCGCAGAAAATTCATAACGCATAAACTTAATGGAAATTAATGCCTATTAAAATTATACACCAGAATTAATGCTAATAACAAAGCAATATTTATTGGAAAAAATCATTACAGGAGAAAAAAACATATAATTAAATTTTAAAAAAGAAACTAAAAGCATTGGTTATTCATCTTTTAAGAAAACATTATCCAACGGAGTAGCTTTTGGCAGAAATAAATTATTTTCTGCCCAAGGAGTTTGAGTAAACAAAAGGAAATAAGCAATATCCGGGTATTCAAAATGGTTCCACATTCCATCAACAATCACACTAGATACGTTGATGTATGTAAGCACTCGACAAACTGTTGCTAAATTAGACTTATGAATATTTTACATCGTAATGTATCCTCGAATAAGAAAAGCACAGTAAACTAAACATCAATTTTCATATTCCAAAACTTACATTGAAATCTCAGTATGCTCAACCCCAAAAATATTTGAAATACCTTATATTTTAATTTCGCTTTCCAATTTTATTACTATATTTTCAAGCTATGAAATTAAACGTGTTTAACACCCAAAGTTAAATAGCATAACAAACTAGTTATTTAAAATATATTAAAAAGAGGAAATAAAATATGGATGATTTAAAAAAGTAATCATTTTAGCATGTTGTCTAATTATGCATGAATTAGTCGTTTTTGATATTAGATAGTGGATCCTTTGTCAAGCAGTTTTAATTTTGAATGAAATGGAAAGAAATTTTCCATGGTATGTATTTATGAGGTTATTAGGACCAATTAGTTGGTTTGTATTATGGCGCAAGTTGGTTTGTTTTATGGCACCATTGACCAGACGTTTACTATTGGTGAAAGATCTGGAGAATGTGCTGGCCAGGGCAACAGCCGAACATGTTCCGTATCAAGGAAGGTCCGTACAATACCGGCAACATGCGGTCGGGCATTATCCTGCTGAAACGTAGTGTTTCGCAGGGTTTGAATAAAGGGTAGAGCTACGGGTGGTAACACACCAGAAATGTAAAGTGCATTGTTCCAGTGCACTGACGTAAAGCACCGTCAATGCGAACAAGAGGTGACCAAGACGTGTATCCATGACACCCCATACCATCACGCCAGGTGATGGGCAAGTATGACGATGACGAATGTACGTAGTGTGCACTGCCTGTGGGCATTCACCACGATGCCGCCAAACACGGATGCGACCATTGCTGTACACAGAACCTGGATTCATCTGCAAAGATGACGTCTCGCCATTCGTGTGCCTAGGTTCGTCATTGATTACACCATTGAAGGTGCTCTTGTGTATGACGCAGCGTCAAGGAAAGCCGCAGTCATGGCCTCCGAGCTGAGAGTCCATGCTGCTGCAAACGTCGTAGAACTGTTCGTGCAGACACTTGTTGTCTTCCAAATGACCCCGTTTCTTGACTCACAACTCGTGACGTGGTTGCACGATCCATTACGGCCATGCTGATAATATGCATGTCTTCTCGGCTGTTAGTGATAGGTGGCCGTTGAGATCCCGCATGGCGTTCCGTATTACCGTCCTGAACCCATCGATTCCATATTC
>JAPDSC010006260.1:0-10419 GCA_026290005.1 Latrodectus geometricus
TTTTTTTGGTCTAGTGTAAATTTATTCAAATTTTCTGATTCTATACAGTTTTCCAAATAAATTCACGATTTCATTAAAACTTATTTTATAGAAAGCATTTATATCTTACAAGAAGAGATTCGGTAAATTAAAATGTCTGCTTTTTATCCAAGTTATGAGCAAGTAAAATATCAACCTAATCTAAACTCTGTGACACGACTGTCCATCGGGGAGCCAAAGCCAACAGTGTCCATAAGCATTCTCTTGACCTAGAAGTCTGGGTCGCGAAACATATATCTACGTTAAGTGATCAGCCTAACACAAAACCAACAGTATTTAGCTCTCAAGCATTCTAAGCACTCAGTTTTATCGACCCACTGAAAGGATAAATTGAGTCAACTTTTCCCAATTCGAGAATAGAACCTTGGACAGTGAGTAGGAGCCTGAAATACTCGCACTAGGACATCCGGGCTTTAAAATCACACTCCCAAAAACTTAAAAAAATAATACTTGTGAGTTTATTTCATATTAATTAAACCTTTAACAATTCTATAAATATTATAAAGTTATGAACTCTAAATTCCTGTTAAAAAATGTTATGTTAAACTATAATATATAATACATTCCTTGAGAAAGACTCATTAATATAAGAGCAACTCTGAAATGCCTAATGCTAGCATTTAATGCTGCTATAGCATATTTGATTGAATTTAAGTTGCGATTAATAAAATTGTTAATTTTCCCTGCTTAATAGCAACAAAGGAAATTTACCAATGATGGTTTGGTAATATAATAGCTTAAAAAAATATTAAATTATGTTCATAAACTATTACAATGTTTTGTATCATATTATAATTGATTCGTGTACAAATTAAATGGCATTATTATAAGAACTGTAAAGTCCAAATTTTTTCCAAATTCCTATAATTTGAAGTCATTTCTTCACTTAATTTATTCATCATTTTTATTGCAGGTTTTATAATTTCGGAAATCACTGAATCTTTACAAAAAAATACTCATGAGAAATGATGGAGGAAAGTGTCTTTATTGTATAGCATAGTTACAAAAGGGCAGTGGAGACGCGAAAAGAAGCGATTCATTAAAGAAAAGAAAATTCTACCAATTAAATGGAATTCATTAAACAAAATAGCAATATGGTTCAGATGAAAGATTCTTTGGGTTGTTCTATTTATTTTATTATAGTACATTTCGATTCTTTTTAAAATGGTAGATCATGTGGTAGCGAAAGGTAAATTTCAAAGGCGTATAATTCCCTATAATTCTATTTATAATGTGTCGTCAATGCAATGAAAATAATAAATGTTTCGCTTTCCAATTTAGTTCCATCTGAATTTAATTTATTATTACACATTATTACATCATTTTTAGTAGATATATTATTGTATTATATTTTTGTTTATTCTATTAGAACAGAAAATGAGATAATTTTAAAAAAAATTTGTCAGAAGTTGAACATTTCAAGGAAATTTCGTAATGTTTATTTTCTGACAAATTTTGTTTTTAAAATTAATGGGGAGACAGAAATAATATATGTAATTCACAAAAAATAAAATAACTTTTTTTCGTCAACCAAATTTCATTTAGCTTGTTAGTAAGAGTACATTTGTGTCAGTTGCATAAAATAACGGAACATTCTTGAATTTCACCCTTCCTTCTTATCCTTTTGTGGGCATTTTTCTACGGAAGCTACAAACCAGGTGAAAATATATTTTTTCTTCTTCTTCCTTAAAATGCATCAGGTAAAAAAGAAAGAAAACAGCACACACTTCCAAGTTCACTTTCTAACATACTTCATCACTCGATCCATCAGTTTCCTCTGCACCTGAGAAGTGGTTCTTTATTCGCTCCGACGATCGGAACAAAGCCACGTGACCCGCAAGCTGCCGGAAGAAAGTAGTTCGGAATCTTCCGCTCGGATTGATTCTATTTTTATTAACTTATGGTTTTTTTCCCCCATCATATAGTAATTAAAACTGCTGAACAAAAAAAGAAAAAACTAAGTTGAAAAGGTAAGTAGGGTACATTTCCCAGGAATGTATGTTAGAGTATCATTCAAAAAAAAGAGAGAAAAATATTTAAGGAATGACTGTTTGACCGGATTTGGAATTAAAACAACACATTTTACCAAAAAATAAATATTTAAAAACCCGGATTAAGGATCTGATTATTGGATAGAAAAAATAAAATGAAATAGACTTGTAATTTTTGTTTCGTACTTCCAATAGCTTTTAATCTTTAATACTTTTTTCTATTGAGAAAAAAAATGCAAAAAGAATAATATTTACAACAATCCAATATTAAAAAACAAAAAACATTTCCTTCTACAGAAAAGTCGCTGTGGTATTTACGAGTTCGTCGAGGTCAAATATTGTAAATTTTAATGAAACTACTTTTCTAGGTTTCAACAATAATGTTTATAAGAAACTCGTTTTGTTAGGATGAAAAGTATCATTAAGTCCTTTATGACTACATGTTATAACAAATAAAAAAGATAATGACATATGATACTAGAAATTTTGAATATTTTACTGCTTGTATATAAAAGAAACAATAAATAAATGCTCATTTTTCTTATTGAGCTCGGATTTCTGTTTACTGTCACACATTAATCTTTGTTTTCATATATTTTTCCGTCCTTGCTAATCTTACACATAAATATTCTTTAAAGGTAAATGAAACTCACCGCGTGAAATCACGCACGTTTTGGTATGCCAAGGTTAAGCATTAACAGGCTCATGTCAATCGTAAGATAAGGATAATTTTTGATGTGAGTGATTCATTAATTATTTTAAAATATCTTATTATTAAAATTTACATTTCCTAGAAAATATTTATACACTAATGTATATTTTACAGTTTAAAGACAAAATTAAAACATTAGAAAATGTGACTCACTTAAGGTATATAAAGTATCAGCTGAATTAAAAAAAAAATAAAAAAATAGAATACTCGTAATTTTTATTAATCCAGTCTTGCTAATATGTTTGATATCACAAAAAATGGCGAGAATTATTTTATATTATTCAGTAAATAATATATACTTATTCTTTTATTCCTATGATTAATCTTCACTGATGTAAGAATAAGGAAAAGAATGGACTTTCTAAAATTCTTCTTGCTTAACAAGAACTTTGACAAATGGAAAGCAACAATAAGTTAGAAGTAACAATTTGACGCATATAGTGCTTACATATATTTTCTTGTTACTATACTACTAAATAATTTCTTGTTAATATCATTAATTATTAATGATTTAAAAAAAATAAAAAAAACTATTGATGAATCTCTTCATATTGTTGAATGATTAATTTTAAGAATACTCTTTTTACTATTATTCTTAATTGTACATAAATAAATTATTAAGTTTATCACACAGGTTATTTTGCACAATATAGTACTTTAGTGTGCCAAATGATCTGAAACCAATAAAACTATTTCAACTCTTCTTTTATGAATTGAAGTTGATTCATTAGATAAAGTTATCTCTTATGTTGAACTCACATATTGTTTGCAATTATTGATAACTACTGTGATAATAGCGAACAAACTGAACAATTCCATTAAAATATATATTGCAGAGTAGTAAGAGAGAACAAACTCACCCTCCGGTTGAAATGGAAAATTTTGAATGAAGTTTCAATTGTTTTACAGTAGGAGGCTCACCGTGCCTTACCAGTAGGATACCATTCTGCAGAAAAAAAACCCTGAGTTTGATCATAATCACTTGATCAACGGGAAATGGATGTTGGATTTGCACCCTTTGCATACACGTCTGTCAAGTTGGAAGCTTGGAAATTTTCCAGGTTTCTCCCTTGTGATATATAAATATCAATGTGAAGTTTTACTGGATAACAATTTCGCAATAACCGTTGTGCTTTAAGACAATCTTAAGCAGTAAGGCATTCCACAATGCAGTTTCAAAATGTTATTCAAAACATAATAATAACATAATTGGAGCTTCACTAAAAGAATAACGAAAAAGACCATTCCGTAATATACATATAAAGGCAATTCCTAGTTAAGCTGTATTATTTATATTTAAAACTGATTAATTTCCCTTTTTACAGTAGTTTCGATGTCTGAATATTCATTTCAAAGTATACTGTGATAAGTATATAAACCAAGTTATATACTTATAACAGTACTACATATAAATACATGTTTATTATTTGCTTTCATGATATATATTGACAAAATTTAGAAATATCTTTTAGAAAAAGCAATAAGGACACATCAATACACTTCAAGAAAAATATATTGTTCTCTCTCTCTCTCTGTATATATATATATATATATATATATATTATATGTCGTTAATCTCTCTTCACATAATGACATAATAAAAATAATATTTAAAAAATTAATGCAAAATAAACAACTGAGTTTGAATTCTGAAGCAAAATAAAAATTAAATAAAATCTTATTATATACTATCCATTGGAAATGAATGTTATTCAATCCTTAGCTACACATTTATACTTCATAATTTTAATTCACTGATTATTCACAGAAACATACTTGATCAAAAGATAATTTTATCAATTTATTTAAAAAAAACTAAGCAACATTTAAAATTTAAAAAAAAAAGTGCTTTTAATTTTTAATTCAACGATTCTCTTTCAAAAGAAAGACGTATCAAAATCTATTAAATTTGTAAAGTAATGCGCGATTAAGTAATAATTACTTAATAATTAAATTACTAAGTAATTATTAAGTAATTATTACTTAGTAATTAAATAAGTCTCAAATTTAATCCTTTATTCAGAAATTTTAGGTTACTTAAGTAAGAAAAAATTAAATTAGATATATAAGTAATATTACTTAATTTACTTTTTTTCTTGAAAAAAAATTTTTTCACAGGTTTCACAACGAAATTATTGAATATAAAAACTATATTTTTAAATGCTTCAAGTTTTAATCACACATTTTGATATTAATGCATGTGTTACAAACAAATTAAAATGTTAAATAGTAATAAAATATTTATAATCATGTTAATGTATATAACTAATTATATAACAATATAGATGCAAATAATTCATTTTATTTTATTTTAACCAACAATTATTATTACATTAATTTATTTAGCTTTATATATATTTAAAATAAATAATAAGCTATAACAAGATGTATTACATTATATATAGTTGTGTGTTATTTTATCTTAATGTATTAGGAATATTAAATATTTTTTAAGAATAAGGAATTAAAGTTTAATAAAAATGTATCATCCATTAAAACTACTGTTAATGTTATTCAGTAATAAAGTACAATTCATAGAAAAATTTTCATATTTTTTCTATATATATATATATATATATATATATATATATATACAAAAGAAGGATTCATTTCCAAATAAAAATTAATAATTATACATTATAATAAATCTCTTTTTACATTAAATTAAGCATTTAGAATTTCAAAAAAAATGGTATTTTACTCACTTATAACTGTTAACTTTTCGTCAAGCAAGCGCAGCTTTTATCACTAGTTCCCACTCCTATATTTATCACATTTACTAAACCTGTGATCGTCCGGTTTGAGAGAAGACCCTCAAGTTATTCTACTAGCAAAATTCACCAGATGGCAGTGTTTTCGTTTTTCTATGTCGGAGAATTGCGATGCTGTAAAATTATAAATTACATTGAGGAATCTTTTCATTTGCATTTAAAAAGATGTGATTGTACCTTAAATTATTTTCTGCAGTGATCTTATAAGATTATTGAAGTCTTTTTCAAAAAAATCTCTTAAGAATTATATATTTTAATATTGTTTACATAGAATTATATATTCAATATTCTCGATAAGAAAAATTATTTTTTACAAAAAAATAGCACGGGTTATCTCTGAAAAGATTTCGCAACCACTGGACGACTTTTTTATCCCACGGAAGCTCGTTTCTCGGTAACATTAAATCGTAAATTTGTTACAAACACACAAAACAAAATTCTAGAATCTATACATATATATTTTCTGCAAGGACATGAAGACAAATGTCCAAATTTTTATGCCCGTAAACCAAAATGCAAATTTTTAATTTCTCTCATTGAATTCGTGGCAGTTAAAAAAAATTCATTTACTCATACAGATAAAAATATTATTCCAAATACAACTTCATAACTTTTTTTTTAGTAATTAAATATGTGTGTAATTTTTTAACTGAATGATTTATCTTTATTCTTTCAAAACATGCAGTTTTGAAGACGTGTAACTATCTTTTATTATTATTAAAATGCTTTAATTTTAAGTTTAAAAGTTGCATTTTCTGCTTGAATTTTTCCATATTTATCCAATTAATAATTTTCATAATTTATTTTTGAAATTTGCTAATTTATTTTCCTTTGAAATGTTTCTTGGTTATTTCGCAATTACTTTTAATTTATACTTTATTTTTGAATTAAAAAACTACTTTTAAATTGGTAAGAAAATGAAAGAACCTTAAATTTAGTAGAAAATTCTCAAATAGGAAATAAATATTTACATAAAATTTATACTCCCTTTGCTTTTATCATTATTTTTCTAAATTTGTATTAAGAATTCTTACTTATTCTAAACTTAAGTTCTTTATTTTGAAAATTGCGTGTTTTTTATTCAATAATTTGACTTAGTTTTATAATATTTTCTCAGTAAATAAGAATTTTGTTTTGTAGCACGTGAAGTTTTACCTTGAGGTGTTCTATTTGTATATCTTTTATCTACTGAAATGAGCTTGATAAAATGATTTCAAATGGAATGTTATTTTCGAACATGCCAATGGAATGCAAGTTAAGCAAGTATAAAGATATTTTCGTTTGTTAATAATCGTGAGAATTATCACGGCTTCATCTCTCACACTTTCTCTTCCCTACTCAATGTTTCATACAGTATTTAAAAATAATAAATTAACAAATCAAAATTTTTAAAAAAATACTTAATAAAAATAAAAGTAAAATTTTTCGATAAATATTTTTAAAATAATTCTCAAAAAATTTGGCTAAAGATTATGTTGCAGATTGATTTACTATTTTATTTTTTTTAATGCTGGTGATATTTTATACTTAATACTAGTCAAAACCAAACACTTTTTTCTGCCAACAGAAAAATGACATCATTATTTGTTATAAAATGTTCTCAGTACTCGAATCATTCAACTCAGGAATATTTTCTGGATCAAATATTTTCTATAAATTACATTTCAAATTAAACTTTGTTTTCTACTTCTTTCAAATTTTCTAATAAATTTGTAAAATACTATGAACAGTTTATATTAATAGATGTGAACATATTCATCAAATGAAGTTTATAATTTATCATTTCAAAATAAATTATATGTTTTCTAAAATTATAAATTAAATTTGACACATTTAATATTGAGTTTATCTTTAACATATAATTCCTTTTTGAAATGCAAATATTAAATCAAAAATGTTATGACCATATAGTTTCTTTATGACCATTTATTTTCTATTATAGTATAAATTAGCAGTGCACTCACAAGGAACTTTATCTAAAGTTCGTAAATATCTTATTTTTATATATTTAATTCACACCATATAGTTTTGAAAATCAAATACAACTATTTTACAAGTGATCTAAATTACAGAAATTCCAAGTTTACAAGATTTACTATATATTTTTGATGGTTTTGAATAAACATAATACTTGGAACAAATGCATCCCATTATGAACAAATTAAAATTCAAATATTGTAAAAAAATTAACACATATTTCTGTAAAGAACACCTAATTTTGTTAACATTTTAAGAAATTAATCCTAATATCTGCATGAAAAATAAACAATTTTAAAAGCGATATATTAATCAAGCACTCACTATTTCATAAATATTTAGAAATAAATATATATAAGTTATTCATTTTTAATTCAAATATAACCTAACTGACAAGATCTTTAAAAATGGTTATTTATAAAAATTTATATTTGTACTTTTAGTTCATTTATTATATTATTTTTTAAATCCACTTATCCAAAAAGGGAAAAGTGCTATCTGCATAAAAATCCCAAAATCTATTTGTGCTTAAAATTTCTCTCTTTTTCTATATTTTAAGCAGATGATATACTTTTTCTTCAAAAAGTGGTACTCTTTCTGAAAAGATTGGCCACTTTTTGGAAAAGAAAAATGGACTAATCTTAACTTTTTCAAATGGAGGAGTCTTAATTCATCATAATTTACGACGCAGATGTAATTTCTGAGAAATTATCTCTACATCGTAATTTATGAGGAAATTAGACGAAATACTTATCAGTTTATATATAATTTATTGTTTGAAAATGAAATCCACATCTTTGATTCGCCAAAATAAGTTTAAAAATAGATCATAAAAGAATTCCCTGATGATAAAAATACAGATTGCGCAATGTTAAGGTTTGAAACTCTCAGCGTCACTGAAGAATTAATACAGTTATTTGAAAATTAGATATATCTGATAAATCGTAAAATCATCTGTAAACTCTATGAGGAAAGTTTTGATTATGAAAGAAAGTATCTAATTATTTTCTATAGAAAATTTAGGCATATTTTGTTATCCCTCTTAAGAACTCTTATATGTTTCATATTTATTCCTTCATCAATAATGTAAAAGCTTAGAACCACCTGTGAATTTACTAATGTATATATTTATATATATTGCCTTAAATGCAGGTAAATTACATATGTTATGCATTTAACTTTATATACAGTAAAACAAAATGTGTCAACTCATTAGATAGTACTGTGTACATAAATTGGTCATTCCTTTAATATTTTTAAATTCACTGTTAAAAATCCCTGTTAAAAATGTTAAATCTAGTTTCATAATTTTTTTAATGATTATATTGCCATTATGTTAAGTATTTTTATGTAAAGCAACTTGAAGTGCTGATGAATAAGTCACCAGTTTTTATAGTAAATTAGTTTCTGTAATATTTAATTTGTATCAAAAATGTTCAAGTGAAAAGTATTTAAAATTCCATCTTCGATATTTCATTTCTACATGCCGCCTATACAACCGCTTACAATGATAATGACAACAAAATAAAAATGGCAAGGAAGATTTTTTATATTTAACCTCTGATTGCTCAATTAAACCAAAAATAACTTCATTTTTTTTTTTTTTTTTTTTTTTTTTACATATTTTGAATATATATATATATATTAAAGGATTGAAATAAGCACACTTTTTCTTACTAGAAAATACTTTTATATGTATTTTCATCGTGAGAATCTTAGCTGTTAAAAAAACCAATTTTAGATATTTCAACAAAAAAAATTTTTTTTCTAAATTTCAATTGAATAACAGTTAATTTCTATTTATTACATTATACAGAAAAAAAAGTAAAATGTATAAAATTTTGAAAAAGAATTTTGTGGGAAAACGATGAAAATGCAGGATATGCTCTTTAATAAAGCAAGAAAAACACATGCTAGCGAAAATCGCGGGATGAGCAAATTTTGCTATATTTGACTTGCCTGTGGAAATTGTGGGATGCTCTGTCAGAAGATTAATTAATGACTACTACTACCTTGACGATATTTAGCGATAAAAATTTTCTTTAGCGATTTCATTGGAGAAATAAGCCACAGACTAGCGAGATTTAAACAATATTTACATAATACTAGTTATTTTAGCATTTTCTATAAATTATGTTAGCTTAGATTTTTTTAGGCAGTCATCATAGTACGTAAGTATGGATTATTTTAATTAGTAAAAATACCTATTTTTAATTAGGTTACCTTGGTACATTAAGTTTATATGTATAAAATAGAAGATACACATACAATATAAGATATATAATGAACAAGATATATATCACTTGATATTTGTTTAGTCGATTCGAAATATTAATTCAAAAGATGATTTTTTCCCGTTGTTCTGATAGATGGCAGCACTAAGGATTAAATTAAGAAATGCGTAAGTTATTTCGTAAGTAAACTGTTCTGTCAAAAATAATAATGTAACCATTTAAATTTTCAAAATATTCATGATACCAATATTATCTTTTTATTAATAGTGGCTTTTAAAAAGATATTGCTATAATTTTAGTGCTAGAAAATAAGCTAAGTATAACGAAAATTTTAAGTACAAAGAAAATTTGATAAGTTACATAATAGTAATGAGAATTATTCGTATTAAGCCAATATAAAATCATTCTTATTACATATACTCATCAGAATGTTTTTTTTTTTTATTTTTGCATACAATGATAATGGAAAAATAAGGCATTTCAATAAATAATAAGAAAATGCAATTTTTAAAAAAGCAGTATAAATGCAAATAGTTAATTTTCTCTGATAGTAATACATTATTAAAATTAAATTGAATGATTGCATTCATGTTGCGAAATTGTATGCATTTTGTAGTAACAAAATATGTTTATAGAAATATCTATGTGATGAAGGAATATATATATATATATATATATATATATATATATATATA